>PVJH01015790.1:0-52392 GCA_004026705.1 Nesogale talazaci
GACCTTGAGCCCTGGAAGCGAGGAGCCATGGGGAGCCCTGCCAGCGCCGGGACTCTGCACCCACTGGCCTGTGACTTCATGAGTTGGAAGGAGACATTATAGACTGGTATCGGACATACGGGATAATATCAGACTTATGATTTTGAACTGAACTAGGCCGGGATGCTTTCTCAATGTCCTGTTCCTCTTGTATATAGATCTTTTCCTTATATCTATATGCATGTCTATAAAATTTGTTTCTCTAGTTTACTCAGACTAACACACGTTTCCAAGAAGGAAGTACCAGATTTTCCAGGGTTCTCAGGAGAAACCCACTGCCCACACAGAGATCTCATTGGCTATCTCCAGATTGACAGGCTAGGCTCCACTCCTACACTCTTAATCCTCAAATTGACACCAGATTAGGTGACTACCATAGTAACAAATGTACAGATGTGTCTGACATAATGTATGTATGTTTGGGTTCTGATAAGATATTTATGAACCCCGCCCCCCATGATCTTTCTTAAAGACCATTTTGTTCACTGTTGCAGTCCTTGTCCCTCCTGAAAATGTGAAACTCACCCTCCTGCTATGTGAAAGACCAGAGGGTCGAGTACACTCAGGCACCTCAGAAGGAATTCCTGACACCCTGCTCCTGAGAAATCTGCCCCTGGACACCTAGGTAGCGCAGACCCTGCCAGTACTTGAGCCGGGCCTCTGGGTCAGGAGGCACAGTCCTTTGTCTGACCAGAGTTGTGCACCCAGCAAGGAGCCTGGGTGGTTCGGGACACTTCGGGAATATCAAGAATCCTTCTCTGCACTGCTGGGGAGCTCAGGGTCTGGACACCAGAGGGGTGTGTTGTGTGAGACGAGGAAACCAGGACCCGCTGCAGCAGCAACACCTATAGGCAGATGCCCTCGAGGACCTCTGTTTGTCCCCCTGCCCCCCTCCCCCCTCCCCATGCCATGAAATGTCATGGAGCTTCTCTGCGCTGGTTCTAGTTCATTTTCAGGAGTTTGTGCAGCTCCTCATGCTGTAAGCTCTGAGGCTGATCATCATTCACTAACTGGCTACTGACTGGTGGAGAGAGGCCAGAGCTAGAACTGGGGAGGAAGGGTTTCCTCAGCAAGATGTGCCATGATTCATGCGTGGACTAAATCCAGTGAGTTCCACCTGCTGCTCTTGGTGCTGAGCTGCGGCCTCGGCCCCAGCTTGCGGTGGTGAGCCATGAGCAGTAGACATGAAACACCGTCCAGGTCTGTCCTCCACCATGCTCACTGCCCGACTCAAGCCCATTTGAGTGGCCACCCTGGGTTGGCTGTGCCTTGCATCCCAGAGGCTGGCCCACATTGCTGCTCTCTCAGACCTCAGTCCACTGCAGCCTGCAGGGCTTTCATGGGCTGACCAGGCATAGGCACACCAGTCCTTTGTCCAGAACTCCACTGGCACCTGTCCACCATGGGTGACCCTCTGGGTATTGGAGCTATCAGTGACACACCAGACAACACCACAGCAATGTGGACAGCTGATTGGTGGGCTGAGACTTCAGAGCCCCTGATATGCTAAGTGGTGCTAGAACAAGATAATTTGGGAGGTGATGCCCCCTTCTCCCAAGGAGTTCTCATGCTGAGAGTTAAAGAAGGCATACTGAATGGAGATAGCTGTAACCTAGTTCATTCTTCCTTTTAAAGATTACAACCCAAGCCCCAATGTGTACGACTCGATGTAGAATATGGACAGGAGGAAAGAGGCAGCGTGTGCCTGCGGGCCCAGCTCTGTGCTGTGCAGACAGGTCTCTCTTGAGCAGTCTTAGAGAGACTTGGGAAGAAATATGATATGGTAGTTAGGAGCCTTATGGGAGTTTTCTCCTGTATTGTGAGAGTCCCCTGGCCATCTGTTCCATCCCATTCCACCTGCAAGACCAGCGCGGAGAGGGCAGGGAGTCTCCGGCATGCTAGACCATGTCCTTGACCTTGATTCAATCTGATTCATGGCCGTGGCCACGACACATGCTCTGCGTGTGAACCCCACCCGGGAAAGAAAGGTCGTTGATCAAACAACGGGGTCCTGGGGAGAATCATCTGCATCGTTGCAGGGGCGCATGTTATTGTGAGATGAGCGGGAGTCCATCATAGAGAGGACTCTCTGATCTCTGCAAGAAAGACACATCTCAGTCCCTGAAGGGCATTCTTTCTGGATGGCCTCATGGCGGGATGCCACCACAGGATGCTCCCAGCTGAGGCCTGCGACCTCAGAAGATAGGCGAGCCAGGCATCACCTTTGTGTACGCTGTGCCTCTGCACCTGCGGCAGAGCTGGCACATTGGCCGGTGGCCAAGTGTTCTGTCCCACTCCCAGGCCAGCCCGTGGGAGCTATCCAGACCCGTTCCTCATCTTCCGCTGCTGCCGAGTGGAGGGTCATCCAAGGAGGCAGAGGGAGGTGAGCCATGGATGGAGGGTATGGAGAAGACCCAACACCACTGGCCCCTCTGGACAGCCTGGCTATGGTAATGACATCGCCTGTTGTCAATTCCACATTTAGGAGTAAAGTGGTGGCATTTAGCCTGCCAGTCAGTCAGGTCTCAGCTTGATGACCTCGTTTGGAGGTGCTTAGGAGATAAATAGCTCACCCCCCTATGAGACAAGCCAGTTGAGAAGAGGCATGGAGATATGCTAGAGCCCTGGAGCTGAAGGAGTCACATGGAGACCCCTGCCAATACTGAGATGCTTCCACTGGCCCCGATTCACAAGACTTCCCACCCACTGGTCTGTGCTCTTCCTGCCTTGGGCCTTGCATGGGTGCGTGAGTCTGAAGAGGGTTTTACAGACTGCTACTGGACATGTGGGCTAGCACAGACTATGGGCTCGGTCTGGACGGGGATGTACAATTCCTCTTTATATAGAGCTCTTTGCTGGACACGTGAGTGCCTAAGAATCCGTCTCCCTAGTCTACCTGGGCCGACACTGGCCAAGCCCACACTCTGCTGCTGGAAGATGAAGAGGAAGCACACGCCCCCGCCTTGGTGCCAGCCCATGGAGACGTGATGCGCGACAGAAGAGAACACTGCCGGGCCCTGCGCCATTCGAACGATTGTCCTCGTGCTGCAGCCAGTGTCAGCCCGTCTTGTTGAGGGTCTCCCCCTTCTCGCCGCCCCTACACCTTACCAAGCGTGACATCCTTCTCCAGGGACCAGCCTCTCCCGCAACACGCGCGGCATGTATGAGATGAAGTCTCGACATCCATGGACCAGACCAAGGTCAGACTTCTTCCAAGACCGGCCCGGCGTCCTTGTGGCAGTGCTGGGGCTGCCCATCTCCTTCCCCAGGGCCACACTGGATGCGTGGATTCTTCTCTGTTCGTTACCTGCGACGACGGGAAACTCCGTGTCTTGGCATTCCCTGCCTTGAGCCGTTCCAGTTTGGAGGTTGCTTGTTTCACAGTTCACTTGGGACTCAAGGTGACTCCTGCTTATGGCATCCTTGGGGCTGAGCAGAGCTATGCACTAGTGTCTGTGGCTCCCGGGGCTTGTGGGACCGGAAGCTCATCTTTTCCCCCGCACGGAGCAGTTACCGCACTTGAACCTCCGACCTTCTGTCAGCATCCCAATACTTAACCCAAAGCACCACCTGCTCTCCTTCTTGGGGAAGGAACACGATGACTCTTACTGCTCTTCTGAATCTGGGCCTCCTGGGATCGGGCATGGAAGCCCACGTGGTGGTGCCTCAGCATAGCGGCCTTCTCAGGCGCCCCGTGGAGGAGGATTGGGGGCGTATAGTCCAGTGTGAGCTTCAGGTCAGGTGGTGAGCTCGATGCATGGAAATGGGTCCCAGCGGCCTTGCCCCGTGTGGGGTGCAGAGCAGAGGGGGGAGGCTCCAGTGGCAGGGGAGGCATTGGGGTGGGGGTGGGCTCTGTAGCCACTTCTGCAGCAGATTAACAGAAAATGCAAATGCCCCTCCAAAAATAGATCCCAGAGAAGTTGAGAACTTTCCAATTTACTTTCCATAGGAATTTCCACGATGCCTGGAGCTCTAATTAAAAAGACGTCTGAGCTCCAGCGAGGTCTGCAGTTAAAAATGTCTTCAGCCCTTTCTGCAGTTGCTGTGTGAGAATCACACCTACTGGTTTAAAGGAGGAGAAAACTACATTTGGCGCTGTTTTCCCTTAGGAAAATATTTACAGAAGGCTAAAACAAACTCAATTTCCCCCCTCTGTCCTTTCTTTATTGCTTGAGTTATACAACTGACCTTCCTAAGGAAAGAATCCTGAACTTCATGCAAGATTAACTGTGTGAAGATGGGAAGGGCTCTGTTTCTTGGAGAGGTGTGGGGAGAAGAATAGAAAGAGGAGATGGACAGTTAAAATGTATTATGTATTAATTCACACGTTCATTAAAATGTATTCATTAATCAGTTAGAATGTGTTGTGAAGCAATAGTGACAAAAACCAAGTTGACAAGCCCTCACACCTACCCCCCACCCCAACTCCAAAGTAGACAGTCCAGAAAGAGATCGAAGCCGATCGGATTATGTTGGTGTATAAAGCAATGGAGAAATTATGGATCCGCGGATGGATATCATCAAGAGACGTGGTGGACTCCACGGGTGGAATGTTGTCAGGGGACGTGGCGGACTCCTCAAGGAAAGATGCAGTTGGATTCTCAGCTTCTCAGGTTTTACCAAATGAGGCACGACCAGGCAAACTTTCCCTCTTGCCAGGGGAGTTTATACAGTGCAAACGCTGTGGAAAATAGTCCGTCTGCTATTAGAACATTAAACATTGCGGATTCCCCCTGCACAGTGAAAACGTATTTCTACCTAAAAGCCTTGCCCAAGTATGTCCAGAATCCCCCAAAGTGTGACGGCACCAGCCGCACACCCCAAGCCAGATGGAAAAGCCAAAGAAAGCCAAGCTCACGGCCGTGCAGTCTATGCCATACTGGACGGGCAGCACTGGCCCCCGGGGCCCACTCTATATGGGGGAGAGAGCCTCGTCTTTGCAGCCACGACCCCACCCCACCCCCATGCCAGGGAGCGATGGTCAGCCGACAGGGCTGCTGCCCAGGAGACCAGAGACCCGCCCTCAGAGGGGCCAGGTGATCGACCCACTGTAGAAAAACAGACCATTGGGAATCATGCTGGGCTCCCGTATCGGAATCTCCTGGAGGGCAGGGGATGGGCTGGGGTCTTACTGTGTGCTCACCCTGTGCCTGGGCGGCGCCTGTGCTGTGAGATCCCGGCCCCGCAGATTCGTGGCCCGGCGAACATCAGCTCACAGCGCTGCCCAGGCGCGCCTCCCTCACAGTTGTTAGGTTGAGCCTCGGCCAGTCCATCTGGGGGAGAGCCCTCCTCTGGGCCGCTGCCCTCGGCTTGACCGGGCATCACGTCTTTTTTATCATGGCTTGGCTGAGCATGATGTCCTTCCATGGCACTGGCCTCTGCTGTCCGTGTATCCCAAGGATGTGTGGACCCCTGGGACGCTCAGAGGTGCCTTCCTGGTATGCACCCAGACCTCCAGCTGTGACCGCAGATGTTCAGCAAAACTCAGCCTGCTTCCCACCAGTCTCCAGCACATGGAAGGTCAATACTCCTGTCCTCCACAGAATCCCCTGGCAAGGAGTTCCAGAACGATGTGTCAGGCACAGGGCTCCGTCCTCAGGGGGCCCAGAGCTGTCCCTGGAACGTGCTGCTGGGTAAGGAGTATGGACTGATGTGCATCTCCAATACCAAACTGGGTCAAGTGCCAAGCCCGTCTGCTTACCGCCCACCATCTTTGCAGACGCTACTGGTTAAGACGAGGTCATACTCCAATGGGCTGTGAACAGAACTATTGAGCCCTCACTGTAAAAGATGTACTTAGAGAATGAGAGGAAGAGACGCCAAGACAGGGAGGGAGAGGGGGAGATGCATGTGATCCCGTAGCAGAGAGTAGGACAAGGTGGCTACAGACCCAGGAAGACAAGGCCTGTGGGAAAGCCACTGGAGCCAGGGCCAGAAGAGTCAGGCTCGCATCTCAGCCTCCACAGCTGTGTGCGCGCTCGGCCTTGTGGGAGGCGGGCCTTTGATGGTATGGCAAGAGGCCAAACTGCAGGGAGCTGGTCTGGAGAGTCAGGAGAAGACCCTGCTGGCCAGGAAGACGCCTGCGGCTGTAACTGACCTCGTGGTCTCTTCTCAACGTGCCTTTCTCAATGGCCCCAACATCTGCAAATGATGGCATGAGGTCTTCTCCTCCGGGGAGGTGGGGAGTGGGAAGGAGGTGGTCACTGGTGTATCTGCCCTACAGAAACTCCTCCATTAGCCTCACACATACTGAAAAGTGAGAATTCACTGTGCAGACACAGGGGCTGGGGTGGGGGGGTAGCGGGGGTGTGGACCTCACCAAAGGCTTCTGGTGAGAAGAGCCCCAGTCTGGTACAAACCCAAACCCAGCCTCCAGAGCTTCTGTGCCTGTCCCCTGGTGCTTTTGTGCACATAGGTCCATTGGAAAGGCTTTTCGAGTGCAGATCCCTGGACTCTCTCGGTGGCCAGTGAGCCCGAGCAGGAGTTGGCAGCAAGTGGGATGGACACGCAGCTCCGGCAAGCTCATGGGTCTGGCAACATCGTCCCATTCACACTTGGGAGGGAAATCTAGCAAACCATCAATACCGGCTGGTGCTCAGGGCTGCAACCAATCACTGGAGCCAGCATTCTCCTGACGCCCACAGGTTGGCCCCAACTCCATGACCTTGACACCGCAAGTCTGGGGTGATGCTCTCTCTTCTAGTGAAATGGGCACCGGGGGCTTCCGTCCCCCGTAGATCAGCCTGCCTGGAAGGCACTCCTGAGGCTGTGCTTCTCCAAGCCGGGGAGGAACTGAGACTCGCATGCGCCTGTGTGGCATCCATGGAGCCACGTGTCCCTGCCTCTCCAGCAACAGCCTGGTCTGCCAGAGAGGTTGCCTTGGATACAATCATCTTTCTGCCTGCACACTCTCTCCCCCATGGTAAATTAGAAAACTGGCGTTCAGGCCTACTAAGTCTGCCTGATATTAATTTTCCAGCGTGGCTCACCATCTCAACATCAGGTCGCCTCTGTGAGGGCTGGTGGGCAATGTTGTGGAATCTCAGGGGGGACAGTCGGACCTCACCAAATCCCGGCTCTTGGCTCCCCAAAACACAGATCATTTTCTCTAAAGACACGGGCTACGCCATGAAGGAGGTCGGTTTCAGGAAAGCCATCTCAACACCTGCAGTTTCAGACAGTCTGTTATATCAGGAGGAGGGTCGGTCCTCTGGAGAGATGACCGAGAACCCCCAGACTCCATCCCCCCAGTGCAGACAGTCGGCAGGCAGTCAAGTCAGGGGGCACCGCGAAGGATATCTAGCTGGATAGGCATACCTCGCTGGCAGTGATGGGGCTCTGCTGTGGAACAGCCCACCCTAGATGGATTGTCTGCCCTCAGAATTCATGCCTGCTCCTCTCGGCCACAGGTGACTTGGCAGGGAGGCCATGCTGTAACCATCTTCCAGATGGGACTGGACATGTCAGCCAACACGTTGTAAGGAGACAAGGGTGGGACGCAGCACCCTTCCTTGCTGAGGCGCCTGGGCTGTGTCCCATGTCGTCAATCGAGAGAGGGGGCCTGGCCACTACGTGGAAAGCAGAGCTGGGAGTCGAGTGTGTCTTGAAACTGGCCCCGGTGCTGAGAACCACTTGGACCAAAGTAGCAGAGAGAGAGAGAACTAGCCCTGGAGATGACGAGCAGCATGGGGAGCCCTGGCCGTAAGACAGCAGCAGCCGAGGCAGCCGGATCCAGACACCAGCTGGAGGCAGTGTAGGAATGGGAGGAGTAAGGGGGACCATGGAGGGGGAAAGCTAAGCACCGCAGTTGTGAGGCTTCCTGGGGAAGTGGGTGCCCCCAGATACTTATTGGCAGAGCTAACAGAGCCTTGCCACCAGAGGTTGGGCTGAGAGACCAAGGGACTGAGACACCAGGAGAGACGTGCCCATGGGCACGGTTGGGAATAGTCTGTCTTGAACAAAGAACTGTATCCTGATTCATTCCAGATGCTGAACTATAACCTGTCACTTGTCTCATAACCCCCCACAATTATGTAGAATCACAGATGAAGAAGAATTCCCCCTGGTGGAATTTAGACTTGGGGGTTTGAGACTTTGGGGATGTTTTACATGTGACAAGATAATGCATTTTAGAGGGCCAGAGGGTGGAATGCCATGGGTCAAATTGTGCCCCCTTCCCTCCCCAAAACTACATGTCAGCCTGGCTGGGCTATAATTCTCGGTCATTTGTCAGTTAAGTAATGGTGTGATCACACACACACACACACACACACACACACACACTCCTATCACGTGCCCTGATGTGAGCAGCCCTGGTCTGATGGAAGGGAAACTCCCCTGCAGTAGGCACGCCCTACCTCTTGATGACATGACTTCAACTGTGACCAGGGTTGGGTGTCCTGGTTTACTCCGGTGGGCACAATCTGACACATGAATTCTTGGAAGGAGGGGGAAGGCAGATAGGTGGGTAGCCAGGATGTCAGGAAGAAGGGACTGGGCACCTTGTTTCTGGTCCTTTGATGTGAGGACAGTGCTCAGGTCCCCAGAGAGACCTCAGGACCACGACCGCTGCTGGTGGCCACAAAGGAAAGGAAGATCAGATATGACAACCCTAGAAACTGGATGGTGCCAGCCCCTGAGCCTTCAGAAACAGTCATCCCTGAAGCCCGGAGAAGGAGCCAAGCCTGACCTCCCTGAAGGTCACCCCGTCAGATCTGTGCTGGGGGCTGGTCCACAGACTGTAAGATATGGTAGTGCTTGACTCACAGCGGCTCTGTACAGACTCTGGTCTACAGACTGTAAGATGACAAGCCAGCGCTGTGTCTCCTTATGAGACTGCCATCATCGGTGATGCAACGATACAAGTGAAAGGCAATGCTCTCTGTTCAAGTTTTCTTTCTGATTGAATGCCCGCCCCCCTCGACCCAGCCCTCTGTTTCTTGACTGTGGCCCTCACACCTAACTTCCGGTTTCCTTCAGGAAAGTCCTCTCCTCCACAGATCATTGATTAAGTTCCTCATAATTTTTTACAATAAAACTTTCCAAGTTAAAAGCTACAGCGGCTCCCTAAGCTGCACTGCAGCCAGCGGGGGCCAGCCGGACTGACCACGGAGACTTGGCTGGAACCGAAGTCATTGCAGTTCTGGGTGAGTACAGAACCCTCATCTCTGCCCCCGCAGGGGTTCCTGGTCACATTTGGCCGTGGGTGTGGGCTGTGCTGTGGGGCGCCGGGGGGGAAGGAACAGCCCAGCAGAGAAGCACTTCTGGCTCCACAATCTGGTTCTAATGTCACGGGTGGGCAAGCAGCGGTCTGAGTGCGCATGTGTGGAGGCCCACACTTCCGCTCTGCGCAGCTGCGAGCTCAAGACCGGTCATGCCTGGCCCGGGGCTCAGAGAGAGGAGTCCTGCGGGCAGGCTGCTCATCTGCCCTTGGAACGGCCCCCAGCCCTCCTCAGCCCGGCTGTGCCCCACCCCCCTTACTCACACACGCCGGACGCTGGCCCTCGGCCTCACAAACCCAGACACTTCCAAAGGTGTCTGCCAGGCAAGGACATGGAGGTGAGGGGGGATTTGCCTCTCCCAGTCTCGCCCCACTCCCCTGGCCCCAGGAGTCGCGTGGTGGCTCCCCTCACTACGGGCTCAGAGGAAGAAAGCTGGAATATGCATCTGTAAAGTGGGGCACGGGGGTCCCGGGTGGGTCGCAGTTGAGTCCTCGACCCGAAGGCTGATGGTCAGAATGCACCCACCCAGCTGCACACCAACGGTGGATCCACTTTCCACCCCGCCCCTGCCCTGGAGGCCCATTCTGCACTACACATTCAGGGAGGTCACAAGTCAGGGTTGATCCCGTGGCCGTGGGTTTGGCCTGGGGTTGAGTTGATCTGGTTCTGTTGGGTAGGCTGTGACTCCCAAGGACCCTACGTACACTGCACCTGCCAACCACTGCCGCCAAGTCGATCCATACAGAGGGCCTTTCTGCCCTGCAGTGACCTGCTCCTGGACCCGGCGAGATGTCTCCTGCTCCAGGAACAGGGGTCATGGTGGCATCATCTGTTGTCAAATTGAGTGCAGAGGTGGAGTTCAGCCTGTCGGTCAGGTTGCAGCTTGATGACCTCATGTGGAGGCTCCGAGGAGATAAATAGCTCCCTGAAGGTGGGACACATGCCCTCTCCTGTGAGACATTCCTGACAACGAGCCTGATGGAGCTATGTGGAGACCCGGCCAGCGCTAAGACGTTTCTCCCACCAAGACCGTCCACCCCCTGCCCTGTGATCTCCCTGCATTCAACATGATTGCATGTGCTGCATGAACCTGAAGAGGAATTTATAGATTGGAATCAGACAGAGGGGCTAGTAGGTGACTTACGGGCTTGATCTGGACTGGGATGTTTTCTCAGTATTCAACCGCTCTTGGCTACAAAGCTCTTTCTTTCACGCATGGGTGTTTGTGAATGTTTCTCTGGTCTACCCAGCCGACGCAGTCCCTATGAGTCTGAGCCGCCACCAAGAGACACAGCCATTCATGCCAAGGCTCCACAGTGTGTACCCTCACCCACCACCTTAATCCTGCGCAGGCCCTGCTGGGTACAGGCCGCTTCACAAACGGGGCCCACTGCCAGCACCTGCGCACACAGGGCCGGGCAGAGAGTCATGCTGCGTCCAGGCAGATGCTGACTGGGGTTACAGTCCCGACAGCACTGACAGCTATAGTGGGGATGAAGGCAGGAAGAAGGAGCTCACGGATCAGAGTCATTTCTTTCTTATTCCTATCTTCTTGTTTTTCCTTTGAGACTCTGGGAAAATCTGTAATGGGAAAAGGGCAGTTTGCAAATTCCAGTTACCTGGACAGCTTTCACTTTCCAGAGTTTTAGCCTTTGGTCTTTCTTCTAAGAATGAACTTTGTTTGTCACATGGAAAGTGGTGCTAATGTTTGCTCACAGCCCACATTGAGGAAGTGTTCTGTGAGTTTATTGCCCTTAAATGTGACCCATGTTGAGCTCGCACCCTTCCTTTTCAACATCCCCGGTATTGGTGACGCTGTGTGACGGCAAAAGCAATGTCTACGCCGGCTCTGACGAGCACGACTGGGGTCTTAGAGGCTGTGGGCAGCCACCTCTGGCACGACTACTGGTCTCTCTCCATCCAGAGGCAAAAAGCACTCTGGAAACTGAAAGCTGTGTGGCAGCAATGGGCTGATGGACTCATGTGCGGCACAGGCCTCAGCCTCCACAGCCCAGAGACCAGGAGAACCAGATGGTGCCCGGGACCTCATCCGCAGGCCCTGGATCAAGTGAGAGAAAAATGTGGAGCAGAACTCAGAATCATAAAACAGACCAGGTGCACTGGCCAGATAGAGACTTGCCAAGAAGCAAGAGTTGTTACACCAAGTACACACACACACTGCAAGCATGAACAGATGGCCAGGCATCTCACCAGCTGCAGGCATGTGCATGTACCACATGTCTGCCCGAGCCATTCACACAGGGTGCAGGGCTCATGTCATACACACACACCTCTGAGCTTCACACCCAGGACACACAGCACATGTTGCATGCATGTCTCTGTATGTACCACACGGCACATGCTACATGTACATCTGTGAGCTGCACACACAGGGCACACAGCACATGTTACATACACACCTGTGAACTGCACATCAAGGGCACACACAGCAGATGCAGACATGTGTGCATATTACACACTTGACTGAGCCAGGCCGTCCTAGGCCCTGCCTGGCAGCTCGGAGAGCTGAGGGGCTGTGAGCAGCTGGCAGATCCCCACCCCGTTCCATTCTGTTGCTCCTCTAGTCTTTCTGGCTTGGCACTGACCTGTGGGCGATGCCAGTCTGCTCTCTGTGAATCTCCTTCCCACTAACAGGCAGATTCACACCTTTCCACGGAGCCGCAGATGCGTGGGCACACCCTGGCAACAAGCTCTGAAGAGCACTTACCCACAAAAGGCCAAAAGGCAGCTTTTGACCCGAAGAAAGGGAGTGGGAAGGGGATGAGGGCGAGGGCTCAGGGAGGAAGACTGTCCCCTCAGGGGGTGCAGCTCATGCCACAGAGGCCCCGTGTGCATGAGCCCCGGGCACAGAAGCACACGCCTCTGTAAACTTGCTCCCACCCTGCCACCAACGCTCAGACAAGATGCTAAGAATTGACACCGTCACCAGCAGGCGGTGGTAGGAGTGGGGGGACACGGACACACCCAGCTGCCAACCCCTTTCCTGCTCGGATCCTTCCTGCATCGTGCCCCAAGGAGGGCAGGGGTCAGCGGCCACAGAGGTCTGCCCAGCCCCGAGTGGACCATTGAGTGGATGCGCAGGCAGACAGACAGACAGGATGTGCAGCTCTGGACCCTCCGGAGGACACACATGGGGCTTAGCACACCATGGGAAAATGTCATCCTCCCATCCTCCCATTTCCCCATGGCATTTCCACGGCCCTGCAGAGGCTTGACAGAGGGTGACCCCTGAACAACCACCGGAAAGGAAAAGGGGGGCACTTGCTCAAGAATAAAGCTCATCAGGCAGGGAGGACAGGGATGGGAAGCAGAAAGGATGCAGGGTGGGTGGTCAGCATGAAGAAAGTTTTCTCACCCTGTCCCTCCCTGTCTCTAACTCCTGCCAAGTATGCTAATAGGATGTGTGAAACCCTAACAGAGAGGAGGGGTCAGTTCCTGTTCCCACTCCCCAGGTGGTCAGAGCCATCTCAGAAGCAGGAACAGAGGGACATCCTGGGGCCATCAAGGAAGTTTGGCTACCAGCAGAACGTGCACAAGATCCCTCCCTGGTAGCAGAAGCCACAGCCTGGCAGCAAGACCACAGACCGTGGGACTGGCACACGGAGCAGAAGCTGAGAGGCTGGGGGGCCAGAGAGAGGTTTGATTGCTGCCTGAGGCACAGGGCTGCTGGGGACCGAGGCGTGTGTTCTTACTGGTTCCTGATCCTGACCTATGGCAGGTAAGCTGTTAGCCTCCTTAGCCAAGACCTGTGTGTGCCTTGAGAAGGGTGGCAGAGCTCTGTGTGGCACTCACTGCATGGGAGGGGCTGCAGAGGGACAGTTGGGATGAGATCAGGACAGGGCACGTCTGATCAGTGCCTCCTGGCAATTGGCCTCAGTTAATGAACCCCTCCTTTCCCTGGTGCAGCTGGGGGCATCCTGGCTTCTCCACGGGTTACACTGTGGGCATGGCACCGATGACAGGCAACCACAAGTTTGCACACTATGGCAGTCATGTGCTTGTGTTAATTTTATGGTTGAAATGTAGGGGTGGAGTCTGGCCTGTTAATCTGGAGATAGCCATTGAGTAGCCGATGAGACCTCTATGTGGGCATGGCTTTCTCCTGAGACTTCTGGGAAATCTCGCGATATTTCCCTCGTGAAGATGAGAAGCTATCTTCCCCAGTTGTTGGGAGTTAGTCTTAGAGATGATTAATCACGGAAAAGACAAGATGCAGCCTCTGAGAAGTTGGAGGAGCCAGCGGAGAGACCACACAGCTTTGCCCTGATGAAGGCAGACCTCTGAAGCTGGAGTGGTATGCTGTTGATGGACCCTGAGCCCTGGAAGCGAGGAGCCATGGGGAGACCCCCGCCAGTGCTGGGATTCTGCACTCACTGGTCTGTGATTTTGTGAGTCGGAAGGAGACTTTATAGACTGATTTTGGGCATATGGGTTAATATCGGACC
The DNA here is from genome assembly GCA_004026705.1 of Nesogale talazaci. Lineage (NCBI taxonomy): Eukaryota > Metazoa > Chordata > Mammalia > Afrosoricida > Tenrecidae > Nesogale > Nesogale talazaci. The sequence continues at coordinate 13,727 of PVJH01015790.1, forward strand.
TATGACTTTGAACTGAACCGGGCTGGGATACCTTCTCGGTGTTACATTCCTTTTGTATATAAAACCTTTTCCTTATACCTATATGCGTGTCTATTGAATTTGTTCCTCTAGTCTACCCGGACTAACACACACACACACACACTGTCTACCAGAACACAGTGTTCTCGACCGTCACTCAGCGGGCAGTCAGAAGTCAGACAAAAGTGAAGCAAACATTTGCCCGTTCCTCCAAGGGCTATCTCTGGACAGCTACTTCCTCCAGGGGCTGTGGGCCTGCGCGGATCCACTTAAAAAAATCCCAGAACCTGAATCATCTCAGTAGTGGCCGGTCATCTCTCCAGTAAACTGAGTGCTACAGGGGGCAGTGACCGCTTGCCGGTCTAAGTAGTTCTCCTTGTGTTCAGTATCATCGGTGAGTCCTGGTGGCTCGGTGATGGCTCGGGCTGGAATGTGCATGGTCAGCAATTCAAGACCACCAGCAGCTCCAAGGGAGAAAGATTGGCCTTCGCCCGCCACCCACAGTGACCATCGCAGGAGCCCACAGAGCGGGCTGGGAGTCAGCACTGACCCGGTGGTCGGGGAGCCTGGTGCCTGCTTCCTGCCTTGGCTCCGTCTCAGCTCAGTCCCCAGAACATCTTTGCTCTCCAGTCCCATGGGCATGTCCACACCTGCAGGACAGCCGCCACATGTCCAGTATTCTAGGCAGATGCGGTCTGGTCAGGTGGTGGCTTCAGGCAGCCCTTCCCAGGAAAGGCTACTAGCTGGGCTGGCTGCACTGGGAACTCGTGTCTGTCCCGCTCCTCCACATGCACACACTCAGCACCTGGAGTGGATGCCGTTTATCATCCATCCCTAGCCTGACAGCCTCGACTTGGCCACTGTGTCAACCAGCCTGAATCTGCTCCGGCTTCAGTCCTGTGGGCAGGATTCAGCTCTTGAACCGAACCCTCCTCTGGTGAAGAGTATTGAACATACTACAATCTGCTAAAAAATGAATACATTTTATTGGAAGTAGTACAGTTGGGATGTTTCTTAGAAGCAAGGATGGTGAGATTTCTTCTCACATACTTTGGACATGTGAAAAATGATGGTGAAATTGGGGAATTCTGCCCACATCTTCAGACTGAAATGGATCAAGCATGCTGTAACAATGCACTGATAAATTAATGGTGATCAGAATGCAAGAGTTTTAACAAAGAGGAAGAAACCGCAGTCAGAAAAGACACCGTTGGTGATAGAAACAAAGCTGAAGATTACATGATAGAATTTTGTGAGACCAACGACCTCTTCTTTGCAAATATCTTTTTTTGAAACAGCATAAGCAGCGACTTTATATATGGAGACGGCCTGGTGGAATGCACAAGAATCAAACTGACTACATCTGTGGGAAGAGGAGATGGAGAAGATCCATGCCGTCAGCCAAAGCCTGGCAAAGGACTGATGGAGGAAGTGTGGGATGAAGACAGAACTTTTCTACAATTCTTATGCTCCAAATATTAAGCAGACTATTGACCAGCATTTGTTATGGAAGTTGAGTTAACTATTCCCCCTGAAATTCCTAGTTACTTAAGGCTTTTGCGTTGTCTAACTGCGAGCTAACTCCCCTGCTGTTAGGATAATGGCTCACTTCCTTGAAGCCTGTGGGCGGGATTCAAGAGTCATTGCTAATAGCCCCTAACCTGACAGAAATGTTTATCTACCTCCACAGGTTAAGGGCTGGCCTTTTCACTCCCCTCTTCACATAGTCACTTAGACATTCCTAAGACCACTCCCTTTATCACCATATAGCCCTTAAGACAGCCCTCTCCTGTGACATGTGTCCTTGCCTGTAATTAGGGGCCTGGCTTGGCTCCAGAAGGTATATAGGGATGGGACATAGGATAGGGGGGAAGCCTGCTTCCCTCCAGCCTGCGTCCCTCCAGGCTGTCGCTCTCCAATCGCTCTCTCCACGTGGACCAGCTAGCGGGGCAGAGATGAGCATGTACCATGAAAGGATATATATATATATATATATATATATACATATATATATATATATATATAACTTCTAATGCTCCTTTCTCTCTCTCTCTCTATATATATATATATATATTGTTGTTATAATAAATAATAATTACCGCTGCACAACTGCCTGTTGAACCCTTGCTGTGAGTATATCAGAGGGCTGGCCATCTTCTGATAGTGGAAGTAACCATCAATTGCACATAGGTAAGCTCAGGTCAAAACTTAATGAAATTAAAACATGACCACAAGTGCCAAAGTATGGTCTTCAGTATTTGAGACCATCGCTAGAATAGATTGGACACACTGAACATTATTGGAAGAAGAACATATGAGCTGTGACAGGATGTCAAAAACAGCACACAGAGGAAAGCAAAGGGTCATTAAAAAGACAGCAAAGAAAGAAAAGATCAAAGTGGACACCAGACGAGGTTCTGGAACGTGCTCTTAATTGCAGGCAGCTGCAGCAGATGGGCACAGTGAAGACGTCAATGAGCAGGACAGAACATTGAGCAGGGGAGTTGGAGAAGACAAAGTCAAGTATCACGACATGTGCAGAGACTTAGAGTCAGAAATCCCAAAGGAAGAAGGTGCTCAGAAAATCTTGAGCTGAAAGAATGGGAGACAAGTTTCAATCCCCGAGATCCTGTGTTGAAAGACAATAAGGGCAAAATATGGAATGATGAAAAAGGCATTCCAAAGCATGATGGAAGGAAGACAGAGTGACTGCACCCAAGAAACCTGGTTGACCTTCAGCCATCTCCGAAAGTAGCACATGAGCAAGAACCCACGGTGCTGAAGGGAGAAGTTCAAAACAAGGCTCCAGGAATTGGTGGAGTACCAGTTGAAGTGTTTCCACAAGCTGATGAAGCCGTGGGGACATTCGTCGATGCCAAGGAGTCTGAAAGACAGCTTCCTGGCCAGCGGGCGGGAAGAGATCGCCGTGTGGGTCCTTTCTAAAGAGAGACAACCCAGCAATACGGGGAAAGTACCAAACGACATCCTGTTTCTCCCCCCCAAAAAATGAAGAGAATTCAAAATTCAGTCCCCCAGCAGAGTGCTGCCAGAAATCAAGCCAGCTTCAGAAGAAGAAGGGGCACAAGGGATATCATCGCTGATGTACAATGGACCTTGTTTGAAAGTTTCCCCTGTACTTTATCAAGTCGGATGTCCTGCTTCAGGCACTGGTCTCTCCTGACAGCACGTCAGCTATTTGTAAGAAGTCTTTCTATCCTAGCCTCTAAAAAGGCACCCTGGTCTTACTTCTTCCAAGACAGAGAGGTCTTTCCTTTAGCAATTCATGGTACATTCAATATTCTTCTCCAGCACCACCATTCAAATCCTCTTCAATATTGCTTATTCAATGTCTAACCTTCACATGCTAATGAAGCAATAGAAAACAATGTGACTTGGGTCAGGTGCACCTTAGTCCTCAAAGTAACAGCCTGGCTTTTCAATATTCTAAGGAACTCTTTTAAAGTGGATTTACCTAATGCAGTGTGTCTTTTGATCTCTTGCTGCTGCTCCATGAGCATTGATTGATCTTCAAAGTGGATAAAATGGCCATACACATCAACAAAACAGAAGAAGAGAAGAGGCCCCATCCAGACTAAACCACAGTCAGGAAAAGGGATTTTGGGGAGCTGAGATGAAGTGATTTGTATTTACTCTACACTTAGCTGCTCAGATGATTTATAATAGAGTTTATATTGAACCTAGTATATCCGCATAGATGTCATATACCGATCATGCTGTGGTGTGTGGGTTTTATATGAAAGGCCCTCAGAACTTTGTGGAGCACAGAACTGAGAGGCGGTGGGATTGTTCACACACTTCTTGAGGCCCCTTTGTGTAGCATGTTGAATTGTGAATTCATTTATTGCGGTAGGATGTGACAAAGGATCCTTGGAAAATCAAGTCTCAGGAGTCACTTGTTCCTCACGGATTCCAGAACATGTGTCAGAGTGCAGCCAGGCTGGTGATATCTGTGTTTGTAGACTAAAGGAACAAATTCCGGGTAGACTAAAGGAACAAATTTCAAAGCCACGCATATGGATATAAGGAATGGGTTTATATTCAAGGGGAACAGGACATTGAGAAAACATCCCAGCCCAGTCCAGCTCAAAGTCACAAGTCAGATATTAACCCACATGCCTGAAATCGGTCCATAAAGTCTCCTTCCGACTCACGAAGTCACAGGTCAGTGGGTGCAGAGTCCCGGCACCAACAGGGGTCTCCCCATGTCTCCTCGCTTCCAGGGCTCAGGGTCCATCAACAGCATCCCATGGTGGCAGAAGCAACTCATCGCTGGCAGAGGCCTCCATGTGGCTGCCCCAGCCTCAGAGGTCCGGTTCCATCAGGGCAAAGCCGTGTGGTTTCTCTACCGGCTACTCCAGCCTCCCAGACGCCGCCAGTCTGTGTTGCCTGTGACTAATCATCTCTGAAACTAACTCCCAACAACTGGGGAAGATAGCTTCTCATCTTCACGAGGGAAATATCGTGAGACTTCCCAGGAGTCTCAGGTGAAAGCCATGCCCACACAGAGGCCTCATTGGCTACTCAATGGCTATCTCCAGATTAACAGGCCAGACTCCACCCCTACATTTCAATCATAAAATTAACATAAGTACATGACTGCCACACTGTGCATGCTAATAACAGATCTCTCCTTGTGTGTCTACTTCCTGAGCACATGCCCAGCCAGGCAGGTGTCTGTTGCTCAGAATGAGATTTTCAATCGGAGCACACATGGTTGCTAAATATTCAAAGTACATGTAATGTATTGTTCTGTACATAGAATTAAACATTTTTATATAATGGAGGGAGAAAGTGAGACTTTGTCTCACATATTTTGGACTGGTTATCAGAAAAGACCAGTCCCTGGAGAAGGACTTCATGAATGTTACTTGTGCTTTGTTAAGACCCACGAAGTTGAATGCCTTTGTGTAGTCAAGAAAACTCAACCTCACTGCCTTAGCAAGTCAGTGTTGACTCATAAATTTCCCCTGTGAATTTCCAGGATGATAACCCTTAAATAGGAGTTAAGATCCAGTCTTCCTTCCAAGAAGCAGCTGTTGGTCTTGAACTTCAGACCTTGCTGCTAGCAGCACGCCACCCCACAGAGCTCCTCCAACAAAGCTAGTGTGGTCAGTGTGCTCCTTAGAAACAAGGAAGGGGAAAGCTCATCTCACATACTTTGCACATGTTGTCAGGAGAGACAAGTCCCTGCGGAAGGACATCGTGCTTAAAGCCACAGAGCAACAAGAAAGGAGAACGATCTTCAACAAGATGGTCTGATGCCGTGGCTGCACGATGGCTCACACATAAAACAATTAGGCTGGCGCAGGGCAGGGCAGTGTTTCGCTCTGCTGTACACAGAGACGCCATGAATCAGAACAGCAACAGCCGTCAGTAAAGCACAGGCCACCGCCTTTCTGGGATTCTTTGCTTTCAGTCCAGATCCACGGGACAGCAATGCTGTCACTTCTTCCATGCCCTCTTCTGAATCCAGCTTGAGTTTCTGCCAGCTCTCTCTTAATGTCCACACACACACACACAAACACACACACACTGTGTGTGTTCGAATTACCTTCAGCAACGTTTTCCTTGTGTGTCATATTAAAGATTTGGGGCAATTTCCATCTTCTGTTGGGCCACTTTTCTTTGGGATGAGTACAAAGATGACTCTCCTCTGCTCCATTGACCAGGTAGAGCTCTTCCAAATTTCTAGGCGTGGATGAGTAAGGGGTGAGCACTCCCAGAGGTGCACTGTTTATTAATTGCATTGGTATTCCTTCAATTCCCAGTCTCGATCTTCATCAGCACCTTCAGGGTAGCTTGGACCAACCGCTTCCTTCACTATGACTGATTGCTGATCATGTCACTTCTTGAAATGATTTCCAGTTGATAGAGGCAGAAGATGGGTGGAGGGATGGCTCGATAGACAGATATTGGATGATTCGAGAGCTATAGAGAGAAAGAGAGGAGAGATAAAGGGATTGCACAAGGAATTTTCCCCCTTGGTCTCATTTTTTTAATTGGAGGCTCATACAACTCTTATCACAATACATACATACATACAAGCACATTTGTACATTTGCTGCCATTATCATTCTTGAAACATTCGCTTTTTACTTGAGCCCTTGGTATCAGTTCCTCGTTTCCCCTTCCCTCCCTGCTTCCCCCTCCCTCAACCCTTCATAATTTACAAATTATTATTATTTTGGCATATCTTACACTGTCCAATGTCTCCCTTCATCCACTTCCCTGTTGTCCATCCCCCAGGGAGGAGGTTATATGTAGATCCTTGTAATCGATTCCCCCTTTCCACCCCACCCTCTCTCCACCCTCCCGATATTGCCACTCTCAGCACTGGTCCTGAAGGGATCATCTGTCCTGGATTCCCTGTGTTTCCAGGTCCTATCTATACCAGTGTACAGCACAAGTACTATTTTTAATTGCCTTATTTTATATGGTTTTGAAATGTTTGCAATTTTTAATAGGCAACATAGAGATATATAATTATGAATTTTTATCTTACCTATATTTCTTAGCTAATAGCATGATCCTAACTGGTGTTTCTTGCCTGAGATTACTGAATTTGGCAACTACATAGTTCTCTTTCTAGTTTTGTGTAGGTAGATTGATAGATAGATGCACATATATGTGTATGTAATCAAATAATCATCTTCTTTAAACTGCTATAGAACAGCCAAATATATTGTTAAACATTCCCCAGTGGATCCAAATATTGGCTATTAGTTAATCATTGGCTACATGGTATTGGTTAATTTTGATATATATGTGACAGTTTTGTATTTGTATATGTTATTAAATTTAACTGTTTTGTATATATGCTTATTTGTTATGGTAGCAACAATTCATGAAGAAACAAGTCTCTGCAGCATTACCCTGGCTGTTGTTACTCTCTAGAACCAACTCTCAGCTCTTCACAGAAACTTTCGAGGCAAACTAGAAGCAGCAGGTCTGTGCTCACCCCTGAGGGGCATCCCGTTTGAACACAGTGACTGCAGGTCCAGGCTTTCCACTCAAGGGGCGCCAAGTGTCTCAGTAATTCACAGAGGAAGAGTTGGAACTAATTAGATCTCCTTTGCAAAAATTAAAACACACAGGGGTCACAAAAAGTGACCCTTCTTAACATTCCCCTTTGTTTTCAGTGTAGCATCAAAGATGTCTGCAGCTGCTGACAACAAGGAAGCAGATGATAAATTGTAACAATTTGGAGCACACCAAAATCAAACATGTTTTGAAGGCACAAAAACATGGAAGATGTTAAAGGAGATCAAAGGAAATTTCAGCAGCAGCGAAGCAAGCAAGTGATCAATCTCCAGGGACTTCTTGTCTTTAGCGTAGAAGGAAGGACCTCCCAACAGGCTCTCCCCAAATCATAGTCTCTTCCCCCGATTTGGGCTGGGAGGTCGGTGTCAGACGATCCTACTCATAAAACAACAAAGATCTGTGCTTGGACTCCAGACGTAGCAGCGGGTGTCGCATGATGTTTGAAGGACGTCTCTTCTTATTCCAGCTGTAACTCTGTGATGTGGAAACAGCAAGGGACCAAGTTCCTTCTTTTATTTGCTTTTTTTTTAAATTTGGTCTTTATTATTCTTCTTATTTTTTAAAATCATTTTATTGGGGGCTCATACAACTCTCATCACAGTCTGTACATACATCTATTGTATGCAAAACACATTTGTTGCCATCTTCTTTCTCAAAACATTTTCTTTCTACTTAAGCCCTTGGTATTAGATCCTGCTTATTCCATTCCATTCTAGCTCCCCCCTCCCTCAGGGACAAAGTTCTTTTTAATGGTTTCCATGATTTGGTCTTCAGCTTGGATTTTTTAATGCTATCTCATTTTAAATCCAGTTTGTATGTCAGGATGTTTGACTAAGAATGAAAGGCCCATTACAACAGAAGCATCAAGAGAGGTGGAGTGTGAAGGTCAAGGTGAAAACCGGTAGGATGATCATTCTTGAACTCGACTTCCAGGGCTGATTCCTTGTTGAATCAATCCGGGAAAACTTGATTTGTTTCCTTCCTTCCTTCTTTCCTCCCTCTTGCCCTTCCTTTCTTCTTCTTCTTCTTCTTCTTCTTCTTCTTCTTCTTCTTCTTCTTCTTCTTCTTCACTTTCTCCTTCTATTGTTCTGTGGGAGTGGTGCTATGCCACTTGTCCGCCATTAGAGAATTGTCCTCACACCCATATCATTGTTGGGAGTCTTATTCTTCAGCTTACTAAGTAGAGGGAGGACCCAGGTGGTGTCATGGGCTAGTCATTGGGCCACTAGTCAGTCACAAGACTGGTGGCTCAAACTCCCCAGAGGCTCTGTTTCCGGAGAAATGCAAAGCCTCAGAAACCCTCAAGGGTTGTCCTTTCCCTCCTCTAGGGTTACTGAGGTCGGCAGGATGTCCAGGGATATGAGTCTGGTAGGACTGGGCTGGGTTGGGTCGGGTGGAGCAGTGGTTTGAGGAAGATTGGGCCGCCTGCTTCCATTAAGATGCACAGCCCCAGGTGGCAGTGGCCTGGTGAGGGCGTGGCTGGAGAGATGTGTCCAGTTGTGCTGTGCAGTGGCTGTGCTGGGCCTGCAGCTACACTCCCAGGGGGAGCCTGAGTGAAGGCTGCCTCCCCAACGACGGGGACCCCCTCCTGCACATCATGGCCTGGTCTTTAGCCCAGAGCGCAGTCCTGCCATTCACCCCGGGGGTCAGCACAGACAGTACTCCTGCAGAGCAGCTGCCCTCATGGATGCTCTGACTCTGCCTCTGCTGCTGGGCCCTGGGGCCTGCTCACGGAGACCCTGCGTGCACCGCGGTGTCATCCGACTGCCCCTGCTTTGGAAGGCCATGACTTCTGAGGATCAACAGCCCTACCTTCCCCGGAGGTCTGGGCTCTGCAGGCCTGCTGGCTCACAGAAGAGTGCTCAGCCAGGTGTGCCAAGCCCCTCCCCGGCCCCACTTGCTGTGCTGCTGCTGTAAGGAGTTCCAGCTCCAAAGCCAGGGTGGCTATCATCGGACTCAATGGCAGGGAGTTTGGTATTGGGGTTTAGGGTTGTTTTAGTGGTCCAAAAAATTTTAAGCATAATAAACTATAAATAGGAGGCTAATTTCTCAGTAGGACTTTCAGAAGAATCCAAACGACAGCTGTTTCCCCACTTGGTTTAGGAATGAGGAGCAGAGTGTGGGGGCCATCAGGAAGAACGCCATCCTGGGCGTCACAGCGCACCTGTCATCATCCTGGATGTCCCCTCGTGAGTTGAACTATGGGACAGACTGACAAAAACGCAGCGAGGAGTGAGCATAGGCCCCTCACATCTGCAGAGACATTCCAGGGCCTTCCCACGCTTAGCAGGGAACCGGAAGGAACAGGGGGTGGCCCTCCAATACTGCTTTGAAGCCTCCTCTTAGTCGAGGGGGCTTGGACTCCGCCTGATTCCAAATCCCACAGGCTGTGACCACCTGTGCCAGGGAGTGTCTCACAAGAGAGATGGCCTGTCTATGGAGCAGAAAGACTTTGAGCATGATAAACGGCAGATGGTCCCTGACCAGAGGGTAATGGTGCCAGGAAGTGAAAGGGACATGTTCTCTGGCAATCAGACGGACACAATGATGAGCAGCATCGATTTCCTGTAAACATATTAAATTCTCGACAGGGAAGTTCCATCCACGTTGCAATTAACTCTCCCACCGAAGTCAAAGAGGCCCCCCAGCCAACCTTGCAAGCCTCCCTTTCCCTCCGGCGGCTGACTTCTGTGGGCTGTTCATTCATGGGGAAGAGCCACTGGAGCAGAAGTGGGTGCAGCCCAGCTCCATGACTCCCAGTAAGTCCTGGTAGTCATGACCAGAGAGCAGAGACCCGCAGCAGAAGCCAACTACAGATCTACTAGCGAACTCCCATCCTCACAGAAGCTGAGATCGGTGTCCTGTCCTGGCATCTGAAATGCTGTCTTGGAATGAGCTTCCCTCCCGGTCCCTGATGACTTATGGGAAGACCAAGCGATGCTCCCAGAAGCCTCCAGGGCCCAACATAGCTGGTGAGCAGTTTGAAGAAGGCTGCTGACGCTGCTGGCCACCGTCTGCTCCAGGCCACAGTGACTCTGCTCTCTTGGCAAACCCTAGTTCCCTTCATTGCAGCACCCCGTCTGGCTGCCCACCCTCGGCCCTCTGCAAAGACCCTGTCAGCCAGAGGCTTGCAGTGCTTTTGAAGCCCTGGCCCTCCCCTTTCCTGTTTCCACACAGTGAGCACAGAACCTGAGCACAACCCAGGTTCTCAGTCCCCAGCAGGAAGAAGTTTGTCCCATAGGAATCCCAGCAGGAAGCAGGACAGAGGGGGACATGTTATCAGGAAAGGCTGGTGCCTGGAGAAGGACATCAGATGCCATAGAGGGGCAATGAAAGATAGCAAGGGCCTTGGGGGTCTGTGTGGGCTATGCACCACACCTGCTGCCGCAAGCTTATGTCTCACCAGCATTCTAGACACACTTCCACAGCGCTGCAAGACAGAGGTGGACTGGGAAGAAAGGTCTGGTGATCTATTTCAAAAAACCAGGCAACCCCCCCCCTCCAAAAAAAAAAACTATGGATGACAGAGATCCAGTCTACTGTCTTTCTTTCTACAGAAAGACAAACCAACAGAATTCTCAAATGACAGAACAATGTCATTGATACCACCGGCAAATAGCTTTTTCATGAAGATTATCCAAAACATGGCTATAGTCGCACACTGACAGGTAACCACTAGAGACTCAGGCCCGCTTCAGAGGGACACGTGGTACGAAGGATATCCTTGCTGAGGTCAGATGATCTTAGTTAAAAGCAGAGAATACCAGGAAGATGCGCACTTGTGTTTCATGGACTATGCAAAGGCATTCGATTGCGTGAATCATAACGAAAAAGGGATAATGTCAAGAAGAATGTGAATTGCAGAACATTCCAGTGTGCTCAAACCACACTTGTACATGACTCAGGAAGGAGTTGTGCAAAAGGAATAAAGGATCACTGCACGGTTTAAAGTCAGGAAATGTGTGTTGGGGTTGTATCCTCTCACCATACTTAGTCAATCAGAATCCTAAGCAAATCCTCAGAGAATTATAAGAATGATATGGACTATATGAAGAAGAATGTGAACTGCAACAGGATTGGAGGAAGTCTCATTAACAGACCGTGATAAGCCGGTGACACCACTGTGTTTGCTGGAAGTGAGGAGGACTTAGGGTAACCTTGTTGACGCTGGTCAAGGACTGTCGCCTTCAGTGTAGGTTGCAGCTCCATGTGAAGAAGGAAAAACCCTGCACAATCTGACCATATCCTGATAAATAGAGAGAAGATTGATGCTGTCAAGAATTTTTGTCTTGCTGGGATTCACAATCAATGCTCCTGGAAGCAGCTTTCAAGAGGTCAAATGAGGCATTACATCAGGCAAATCTGCTTTATGAGAACTCTTCAGGGTGTCAAAAGCAAAGAAGTCACTTTGATGACCAAGGAGCACCTGACCCAAGCCATGGTACTTTCCATCACTTCATCTGCACCTAAAAATTGGACATTGATTAAGCAAGTCAGAAAAAGAATCGATGCATTAGGATTATAGTGCTGGGAAAGAGTGCTGAATGTGCCAAGAGAAGAAGTAAAGATGTCTTGTAAGAAGTAGGGGCAGAATGCCTGTAGCGGCCAGGCTAGCAAGACTTCATATCATGTCCTTTGAACATGTTGTGAACAGGCAGTCCCCATACTTGGTAAAGTACAGAGGCGGTGGAAAAGAGAAAGCTCTCTGACGAAATGGATTGACACAGTAGCAGCGATGTTGGGCTCAAACACAAAGGTGGCACACGACAGGGGAGGGTCTCCTTTTGCTGCCCATTGGGTTGCTATGGGTCAGAATATCCAACACCAACACAAGGAAAACCAGCTACCAACGACTATTCAGATTGACATTCCAACCACGAAAGCCGCAGATGGTGATATCTAGTATTCTTACCAATCTCTGTGATGTGAAAGTGATCAGACATTCGACCCAGACTCACTGTTAGCTGCTGGTGAGTGGAATACAAAAGTCAGAGAGGGAGACAGTTCCACAGTGGGACAATATTGACTTGGAGAACAAACGAAGCTGGAGATTGCATGACAAAATTTGGCAAGATCAGCAACCTCTTCACGGCAAATGTATTTGCAATGCCAGTGCCATAGCTCTCAGCATCTCAGCAACACATAAGCAGGGTCGCTCACCAGGCTGAACTGCTCAGAAGTGCTTGCAAACTAAGAACAGACTATGAAGAAGGAATAATATGCCTACTTCTGAAGAATTAGCCACTGGAAACCTTACACTTTACCAGATACTGGAAGTCTCCTAAATACAAAGGCATACCTCCCCCCTGCCGCCAAATCAGAATTGCAGTAGGCAGAGTGGAGCTTTCTTGGTATGCATTTTTCCTGATAGGCGAGCATCAAGCAACTCACTGAGTTAGTGTACCCAGTGGCATCATCTGGGAAGATTCTCTCTAGTTGCAGTAATTTTTTTTTCCATAGAAGCAGTTTAATTCAAATCTTATTTATTGTGATGGTGCATTTAAGAGAATAGCATGCAGCTGCGACATTTTATTTCTTGCTAGGAAAAAATGCCACAGAAACTGTTGTGATGTTGAACACAGTTGACAAGGATAGCATTATGGGAAAAACTCAAGTGTACAAGTGTCTTCTCATTTTAGAAAAGGTGAAATGTCAATTGATGACAAACCTTGTTCTGAATGCCCATCAACCTCCTGAACAGACAAAAATGTCAACTCGTACTACATTTGGAGTTCATTCCACCAGGTCAGACTGTTAACCAAGCTTTCCATTTAGAGGTTCTGAAAATATTGCCATGACAACAATGCACCTGCTCATGCAGTCATCTCAGGGTGCCACTTTCTGGCAAACAAACAAACAAAAAACAAGCCCAGCATATCTCTCTTGCCTCACACACCTTACTCATCTGACCCCACTCGGTGAGAATACTTTTTGTTTCCTCAAATGAAGAGGGACATGAAAGGACAGCAACTTGAAGATGTAGAAGAGGTGAAGGGAAAAATTAGAGAGGTGCTGTCAGCCATCCAAATGGATGAGTTTGAAAATGCTTCTAAACAAGAATGGAATCACAGATTTGACAGATGAATTAAGTGTCATGGAGGGTACTTTGAAGGTGATAAGCTTGTTTTATTTTAAAAAATTAAATACATAGCTTTGGGGGAAGATCCATTTGGGGGGTACCCCCTCGTAGCCCTTGGCAGGCATCATACTAGAAGAGGTCATACTTCCTCAGATGAGGAAGCATGCAAAATATGGCTGAGGAAGCGCTACCTTCTCGGAGTAGAGTGGATCATGATGCTGCGGTGGAGTAAAGCCTGTGGGACCTGAGCTTATTGGCGGAGCACAAATCAAAACGAGAAGAAACAGCTGCTAGCATCAATTAATAGCTAAAGCTTGGAATGTACAAAATATGAATCTAGGAAAACTGGATGCTATCTATACTGAAACGGAAAGCGTAAAGATCGATATTGGCTGTTTTGAATCAGAAAATAAGATGACTTACTCTGCCAGGAGTGAGATTCCAGAGGAGTGGCATTGCATCCATCGTCCAAAAGGACATTTCACAATCTATCATGAAGTGCAGTGCTGTCTGTTATCGGGCAATATCTATCCAGACAGAAGGAAATCCAACAAATACAAGGCCTATTCAAAGTTGCACCACCACAACCAAAGTTAATGATGCAGATATTGAAGAATCTAATCAAGGTCTTCTGTCTGAAATTGTTCAAACATGCAATCAAGATGCATCAATACGCATTGGTAATTGGAATACCTGTGCTGAAAACAAAAGTGAAGAAACAGTGGGTGGAAAGCATGGTGTCAGCGATAGAAATGAAGCTGGAGATCCCATGTTAGAATTTTGCAAGACCAGGGACTTGTTCATAGCCAACTCTTACAACCACACAAATGATGACTTCCCTAGTTGGAATGCACTGAGATCAGTGACTACATCTGCAGGAAGAAACAATGGGGAAGCTTGCTATCAACAACTAAAACCAGAGCAGGCACTCCTGTGGAAGAGACCATCTATTGCTAACAAGTAAGTGCAAGTTGATACTGAGGAACGTGAACACCGGTCCACAGGACAGAAATGCAACCCTGACTCTATCCTACCTGGACTTTGAGAACATCTCAAGAACAGACTGGACCCACTGAACACTAGGGATGGAAGATCCGACGAGCTGTGGGAGCACATGAAAACCCCACTCAGAAAGACGAGAAAGAAGCCATCAAGATGGGTGTCAGGAGAAAGTCTCCAATTGACTTTTAACTATCGAGTAAGCGAACTGAAGAAAAGATGAAGTCAAAGAACTGAACTGAACGTTCCAAAGAGTAGCCAGAAAGAGGAAATGTAGAACATCAAAATGAAAAGTGCAGAGACCTAGGACTATAGAAACAAAGAGGAGGAAGCTGCTCAGGGCACCTGAGACTGGGAGGACGGAAGGAGGCACTGCAAGCCTCGAGGTGCAATGATTAGAGATTCCATGGAAAAACATGGACTGGTGCAGGCAGCATCAGAAGAAGATGGAGAAATGCAGAGTCACTGTACCAAAAAAGAGCTAGCAAACATTCGACAATTTTGAGAGATCGCATATGAGAAAGAACCAGTCGTGCTGAAAGAAGATGGCCAAACTGCACTGAAGATATTATCTAAAAACAGTCCTCCAGGAATTGATGGAATACCAACTGAAATGTTTCAACAGGCTGAAGAAGCACTGGAAGCACTCACTCATCTATGTCAGCAAGCTTGGAAGGCAGCTAATTGGAAGATATTTGTATTTGTGCCCATTCCAAAGAAAGGCGATTCATCAGAATGCTCAAATTCTAGAACAGTATCACAAATCTCAGATGCAAGTAAAATGTTGCTTCAAGTATTCTAATAACAGCTGCAACAATACATTGAGGTGTACAGCCAGAAGGCTCCTTAGAAACAAGCATGGGGAGACATCTTCTCTTGGACATCAGTCGTGTTGTCAGGAGAGCCCAGTCCCATGAGAAGGACATTGTGCTTGGCAAATAGAATATAGAATAGTCAAAGGAATTTGGAAAGATGAGGCAAAACAGCTGAACAGAAGATTACAAAAGGTGGATCAAGAAGACAAGGAATCATGGTAATAAAATGTGGAAAGATAGGGAGTTAGAAAATTCAATGGGGGAATACACTAGGGATTTCTCAAATGGCAAGAACTGAAGAAAAATCTCAAGCCTCACATTGAAATATTGAATGATCCTAGGAGCAAGAGAATGAATGCCACAGCATGCATCACAGGGAGATGGAAGGAACACACAGAGTCCTGCACCGAAAAGGATAAGCCAAAGTACAACCACTTCACTTTGTATGACATGATCAAGAACTGATAATATTGAATGAAAAAGTCCAAGATGAGCTGAAGACACTGGCAAAAAACAAGACTTCAAGAACTGAATTATCGAGGTTCGTGAGGGGAAGAGGATGTTGGAAGAAGGGGGATAGGGGACATGATACCAAAAGCTCAAGCAGAAAAAAAATGTTTTGGAAATGATAATGGCAACATGTACTAATGTACTTGATACAACTGATGTGTGGATTGCTATAAGAGCTATAAGAGCTCCCAATAAAATGATTTACTATAATAATAACCAGTTTGGGGAAAATGCTTATTCAGGATTAGAGGGAAAAAGAATTTGTATAATGCCAATTGAAAGATTCCAATAAATTCATAAAACACTGGAGCACTCACTTATATGACAGGAAGTTTGGGAGATGGCTCCCTGGCCAACCAAGTGGAAAGCATGTGTACTCCTGTCCCTCAAAAAGAAAAATGAGCCAACCACAAAATGCACACCCAAGTATCATTTTGCTGAAGGAAATCAACAGATGGTTGCCACAGCAAGTTGGCAGGGGGTTGCCAGAACATCAAGTCGGATTCAGAAGACTGTGTGGGATGGGCGATGTCAATGTTTACTTGGAGTTTATTGACTATGCAAAGACGTTTAACCATGTGGATCCTAATAGACTATCGATCACATGGAGAAGAATGAAAGTTTCTGAACACTGTGTTGTGTGCACGTGGAGCCTGCTGTGTTAGACCACAAGGAAGCCCCCAGAGCAGGAACAGGGGGTGGATACTGTGTGGTTCAGAAAAGGTGTCCATCATGATTCTATCTTCAGTCTGAATGCTGAGAAAACATCCTCTTTTCTGAGAAGCCGAATGCTAAGAAGAAGAACATGGCATCAGGCTCAGGGGGAATCTCCTTAGAACCTGCAATGGGCAGATAGAACAACTTCGTTTCCATATACTGATGGAAGCCAAAGACCTCAGACTCAGTGTGGGTTCTCATAAAGAAAGCCAACGTCTGTGCAATAAAGCCGTGAAGAGCGTCATGACAAACGGAGAAGAGATTGAAGCTGTCCAGGGTTTCCTCTGCTTGGATCCACGGTCCATGCTCATGAAAGCAGCAGGTGAGAAGTCAGACACATTGGGGGGCTCTGCTGGAAACGGCCTACATATTAAAAAGCACAGCTGTGACCTTGAGAACTAAGCCATGATGTGTGTGATTGCATCTTATGCAACTGAGGCGGGGCTGCTGCCGTGGGCTCCAGGGTGAGGATGACGGAGGTGGCACGGGGCCAGGTGGTGCTTGTTCTGCTGTAGGCGGTCACTATGAGCCCAACGAAACAAGCTACCTGACACAACTCATCCATCAAGCGCTGGTCCCAGATTTCTTTCATCCTTTTCCTCGCTATCTTCTCATCAAGATTCCAAGTAAGTTGGTTTAAAAAATGATCCCGATTCAACATCCAGCTTACGTTTCCTAAGATGAAAATTGAGCCATTCATCAAGTGTGAAATAATGAGGTTTCCAGATCAGAAGCTATGTGTTCTCTGGTTCCAATAGCGGTCCCGTTTGACAAACAATGAAGAGGGTCATCGTAGGCAACGTGAGAGTCAGCTAGTGACCGGCCACACTGGTAAAGGAAGACCCAGGTCCTCCTCAGAAATGGTGTCCACCCCCAGTGTCTGGAGGTGGTAGAAAAACCAGACAGTAAGAGAGCCATTCCAATGAACTCAAGTCTGCCTCATACAACTCCATCCAGGACGTGGAATACAGGAAGAACAGGCATTGTGACATTTCTCAAAAATAAAGCAGGAAGATGGTGGATTGTTTAAACCTCCTCATAAAAGAGAACACCATTGATCTGTCCATCTCTGAAGTGGAAATGAGAAAACAAATTGCATTTTCTTCTGACTGACTCTGCTGAAAGGTCCTCGCCTACGAGGCAACCTGGCTGACACACACATTAGGAAGTCTTGTAATGCGACGCCTCCACTTCCCAGAACTCCTCTTTCAGGGAATTCCCTATCTTTATAAGTCTGGTGACCAATGGGTGGCAGCCTTTCTAGGATGCGATTGAGTTACTTCCTGGAGTAAATGACTGGCTCTGGCAAGAAAAATGAGATACGAAGGGGAAAGCCTCCTCAATATCACACTTAGATCACACATGTGTGTAACCTCATTATAAGAAAAATCTGGAGAAATCTATTTCCCCAAGAAGCAAAAACAAATGCAGAACTGATAAATAGAAACAAACTACAAAAAATATAAAGACTCAGATAAATATCAAGGGTGATTGGACAAATATGCCCCTGTGCTGTTTATCCACTTTTTGGACATTGGCTCCACTTCTATGTGTTGGAGACATTGTAAATTAACCATTTGTCAAATCAGACACATGTATTCAAAGGAGAGTGTCTGTCTTTACATCCATGGAGCTGAACTTAAATGACACTCTAGGAAATGATGGGACTGCCCTTGGGCCCCCTAAAGAGCAGGGTCGCCGGGGGGACCAGGTATCCTGGGGCTGGACAGGGGAAGGCTTGGCATCATCCCCTCATCATCTCTGTGTCCATGGTTCCCCTCGGTTAGGTAAAGGCTAGTGAGGAGATGAGCGTGACCATTGGGAAACAGTGAAAGATAAGAGAATTTAAATGTCCAAATTGTGGTTTGGGAAAGAATATTGACTATACCATGGACTTCAGAAGACTGACCAGTGCCTGGAGAAGGACACCATGCATAGTGACTCGGACCCCTCACTGTCATCTAGTCAATGCCTCCTAACCACAGTAGACCTGCCCCTGTGGGCTTCTCAGATAGCGATTCTTTAAGGGAGTAGAGAGCCCCATCTTTCTCCCATGGAGCAGACAGTGGTTTCAAATTCCTGACCTTGGGGATCATAGCCTACTTCGTAACCACGACACCACCAGGGCTCCTTCTGCTGAAGCGGAAGGGCAGCAAACAAGAAGACCTTGGACAAGGTAGAGGAACACAGTAGCTGCAACACTGGGCTAAACATGGCAGCGGGTGTGAGGGTGGCCCAGCACTGGGCAGTGTTTTTGTCTGTGTGCCCAAGATGGCCACAAGCCAGAGCCGGCTCAGCAGCCCCTGCGAACATCAACACAGAAGAACGAGCACACCAGCCATGGACGGGCGCCGTAGACTCAGCAACAATGCTCCCGAGAGCCCTCCAAGGCAAGACGGTGTTCCCGACATGGGACACGTCATCAGGAAGACGAGGAGCTCAGGAGACATCTTCTTCCGGGACAAGGACGCCCGCTCTCTTAGGAAGTGGACTCGCTCGTCTCCTGAGAACAAGTCCCACCCCACAAGACTACCGCTTTTCGGGCGGACAGATGTGAAAGCCGAATCTCAAAATACAGCAATGGAGTCGACTGGCAGTAAAACCACACAGAATATTCTTTTGCCCTGAAGACTTTGCTTGGGATTTTTCTTGACACTACTGTCTACTGGTCAGGGTACCTGGAAGATTCAGGGTCCAAGCTCCCTGAGAGACTCCAGTTTTTAAAAAGCAAATATTCTTGTTGGGAATCAAGGAAGGCTGATGGAGCTAATTGTTAGATTTCCATCCAACGACCCATCCACAGTGCTTCCTCCCGCCGACTGCCAGCCCTTCCATGCCATAGCATCCGTCTGACGCCCTCCCTGGGTTTCTGGTTTCCTTTCCTCCTGCTGTCCTGGCCCCTCCTAGGCTGGTGCATGGGTTGATGCTGTCATTTTGACCTCAGGTAATAATCATGAGGTGCTCATCTTACCCTAGATGATGGTTCCTTTATGGACCTGTGGAGCTGGCTGAGGATGGAGCCATGTCCGTGGGTTCAGTTTCAGGCCTGAGTATGATGAGGGGTCCTCGTCTTCCTCTGATCACAAGCCTGGCCCGTTTCATGATTTATGGATTTGATCCTCATTGCACACCACTCTCTTGATGACTGACGTTTTCATGTCTTTCCTTTCAGAGTGTTGCCAGTGGGGGCTCGGCACCATCTAGTTCTTCCAGGCTCCGTCTTGGGGCGTGCAGGCTGGTGCTCCATGGCCCATTCGTGCATGGGACTGTCCTTTATTTTCCTCACTCTCCTTTCCTCCCAGCAAGGAGGAGCCAATAGTGGCTCCTTCGCTGACTGCCCCCTGGCGTTGAAGACCCATGTATGTCAACAGGCCTTGTTGGCCCCGAGGCCAGGCCCACTCTGAGGCACTTTGACTGAATCCCAGGTCTGCTGAGCAACTTGTGAAGGATCAGCCTTGGAGACCCTTTGAAGCATGGTTCTTTGACATGCCCAGGGTCACCATGAGTCAGAGACAACGCCATGGCTCTGACGCTTCTTAAAAAGTTCCACTGTCATTAACGAGGAAAGATTCAATGGCATTCTGATGGGCAGGCGAGCAGTAAAGAAACTGAGGGATGGTGCTGAGCCCGGAACTTGCACATGCCCTGACGAGACTGGGCGTCAGAGCCGAAGTACTGGACCTCGGGAGCTGAAGTGTGCCAAACCCTTTTGCTCTATGGTCTGTTCACGCCAATGTTCTGCTTCATTGTTTATTCTTGCAAAGGCATAACCCTCCCTCCAGCAGCTTCTGGATATATATATATATATATATATATATATATATATATATATATATATAATTTTTCCCATGTGTTTTATCTACATCCTGCAGAAACAGCTCCATGGAGGAAAAAATTCAGATATGACAAGTCTAATTTGGAAATGTAGACTAGACCCCAGAAGCTGTGGTCTGACCGCTCAGGAGCCGATGCCCACAGTTAGCACCCTCAAAGAACAGGACAAAGTGTACCTCGGGATGATGAGAAACAATGGACATTCTGAAGAAGCGGACACATGCAAATTTAGAAAGAACCAGGAAAGAGAGAGTAGAAGTCATGTCTCTCTCTCTCTCTCTCTCTCTCTCTCACACACACACACACACACACACACACACACATACACACAGCACACATACAACCTACTTGCCAATGATCATACCACCAATGGTCAGTTTCCCTTATAATGGAAAGAAAGTCACTAAATGGTAGCTTTTCATTTGCTACAATCGAATCACTAAAGGTGGATGGGTTTGCTCGGCCCCAGGGTTGAGAACAAGGTGGAAGACAGACAATTGCACTCACAGCTAGGAAGACTGTCAATGGTTGCAAACTTCAGAAGGAAAACTTGGAATTGACCATTGGCCTGCAAAATGGACTTGCCCTTGGTGCACTGATTCCACTTACAGCCATGTGTACAGGTGCTGGGATATGTTTTAAGTGTTTTCATTGGAGTGCTGCTTGTAAAACCCAGAGAGAAAGCCAAGTGTTCACTGGGAATGGATGCTCCCGATAATCACACACTTGGGAAGCATAAACAATGTCATTGAGTTGTACACAGAAAATGGATGAACTGGCAATTGCTTTACTATATCTAGTGCCCCAAACGAATGAAGAGATAAACGTATATGTGATATTAGGGGTGGAACTTCAAAGTGGAGTTAGTTTAAAATTATGTAAAGTGACCTCTACACGCAGGAAACACAGGGAACATTACAAGGAGTGGAACAGATACATCCATTGTAAGGTGTCTTCACACCCTGATGCCAGTGAAGAACGGTGAATCTGGTCAAACAGAAGCAAGTTGAAGCCTTGCTGTACTTGCTGTAAGGACCATTTTGTTTCTACCTCTTCTAGGATGGTCTACAGTAGAATCAGAAGTTTTCATCAGCACCTCAGTTCAACTGGGTCAGTTCTTCTGAATTGGATATGGGTAACTCCGTTGTCCCATCGCCTCTTCAGTCATCACATGTGCATGTTAGTGCTGGACAACGGATTGGAAGACAGAAGTATTGAGAGGCCCTTCAACGTTGGTATTGGCAAGAAGATGGACTATACCTGGACTGCCAGAATACAGGGAGAAGGTCAGCCATGGGGGAAATATGATCAGAAAGATGCTTGGGAGAGAGGACAGTGACACTTGGTCTTGTTTATCTCAGATACACCATCAAGAAAGACCAATTGTGAAAATGTCTGTTAAAATAGAAGGCCAAAGAGATGTCAGTCTGAGAACTAAGACGTTCTAGTCTTTTCAGTAGCTTTGTAGACTTGTGGAAACTGGGCAATGGAAACAGAATCCAGAAGAATCAACCCAGTCAAAATGAGGTGCTGATGAAAAATACTGATTATACTGTAGACCACCTTAGAAGAAATAGAAACAAAATGACCCTTAGAGGCAACTGCCATTGAGGAAAATGCTTAGTGTCACTTAAATAGATCGCAAGGGGGGATGTGCCCAATATCATGTACCTATGGACACATCCAACCTAGTTTCTATCCAGCCCTTGGTGACCCAGAGTAGATACACAGCATCCTTCACAGGCCATTCCAGAAGAATCTGCCTTGGAAATTCCACTTAAGAGCTTGGACTTGGTCTTAAACTCACCTCTGCCAAGTTTGAAGCTCTGACATCCTCACTGGGACTTGAGGTTGAATGGCTCTAGGGAAGGAAGAAGCAGAGGACTGCTGGTCCAAGATGATGGAATTTGTACCATTGGACTTTGGTTCTGATCTCTTCCCCTGAGGATGCCCAATGCATGCTGGCCCAGAATGATCCTATATTTAGTGTTTTCATGTTCTCTTTACCTTTTTTAAAAAATGACATGTATTAGTCTATCAGGCATGAGTTTGCCTTTATAAATGAGTATTACTGAAAACTATGACCCTATCCACAAAAATCACTATGTAAATAGTCCAGTCACTTGAGTTTTTTAATCTGCACAAGTCAACAATTCATGTATCCTCGAGTAGGTTCTGACCCACAGTGACCCTATGTACAACCGAATCAAACACTGCCCGGCCTGGTGCCATTCTCACCACTGATGCAGCCACTGTCCGTCCACCTCTGAGGGCCTTCCTCTCCTTTGATGCCCCTCTGCCTTAGCAAGTATGATGTCCTTCTTCAGGGACTGGTCTCTCCTGACAACAGTTTCCACGCATGTGAGACAAAATCTCACCATTCCTTAGCTCTAAGAAGCATTCTGACTGCACTTCTCGCAAGACAAATTTGTTTGTTCTTTGGCTGTCCATGGTACTTTGAATATTCTTCAAACCACAATTCAAATGCATCAACTCTTCTTCAGTCTTCCTTATTCAATGCCCAACTTTCACATGTTTATGAGGCAATGGAAAATACCATGGCTTGAGTCAGGCTCACCTTGGTCCTCAAAATAACTTTGCTTTTCAAAGCTTAAAGAGGTCTTGTGCAGCAGATTTACCCAATGCAATGCACAGTTTGGTTTCTTGACGGATCCTTCCATGAGCATTGACTGTAGATCCAAGCAAGAAAGACAAAATTCTCGACAATTTCAATCTTTCTCCGTTTGTCATGATTTTACCTATTGGTCTAGTGTCCTAGGAAGCCAGCCTCAGACATTACCTCACAGGTCCAGTAGGCGCAGTTGCACAGCAATAATTATTAATATTATAAATCCATAGAAAGCATGAGAAAGAGAGAAATAATAGCGTCAGACACATCTCACGGTACATGCTCACCTCAGCCCCACTTGGTGGTCCAGGTGGAGAGAGAGAAAGGGGGGAGAGAGTAAGAGGGGAAGAGGGGACGTGGAGAAGAATTAGGGGAGGAGAAGCAGCCAAGAGAGCTCCTTTATTCTGACCAAGCCTTATATATCTTTTGGGGACACATGCAAGGCCCCTAATCACAGGCAAGGACATATGTCACAGGAAAGAGTTGGGCTATCGGTACACATTATAGGAGAGGGAGGTATCAGGGTCGCATATGACAAGAGTAGACTGCAGACTCATAGATGTGGATAAACAAGTTAGACTGGTTCCCTTGATTCTTCAGAGATCATTAACAGTAGTGTGTGAACTCTACCTGTTGGCGACCAGACCATGGTTCTGGCTTCAGGGGAAGTGACCCATTGTCTTATCTTTTGTGGAAGAGACAATAGCCTCTGATATCTGGAGCCTTTAGGGAGCATATCTCTAAGTTTCTGAGCTGGCAAATGGTTACTAATATTTTGAAGGAGATAACAATTGTGGAAAAGTTCTGTCTTCCTCAGACAGTCTAGTTATGAGGATCTGGGTCTTTTTCATATTGAGTTTCAACCCATATTGAAGGCTGCAATTCTTGGTCATCAGCAAGGTTGTGCCATCTGCTTATAGTAGTTTGTCAATACGCCTCCCCCCAATGCTGGTGCCTCATTCTTCTGATACTACAGCTTTTCTGATGCTTGGCTCAGCAATAATTCAGGGAACAGAACTGAAAGTACCATTAAGAAAAGAAAATTATACATGTATAAAAGCTGGCCTTTACATGGATAATTACATGGCCTGTCCATGGATAATTTCCCTTTCTCAACAGTATTTTTAATTCAATACCATTCACTAAACCAGTGGTTCTCAACCTGTGGGTCACGACCCTTTTGGGGATCAAAAGACCCTTTCACAGGGGTCACCTGAGAGCATCAGGAAACACATATTTCTTATGATCATAAGAACCAAGGCACCATTCCTATATCTGTCTCCACACAGTTCCGCCCACATGCAGATAATGCCCACATAGAAGTACCCAACATGAAGACTGTTGTCCATGCCAAACCATGCTTCAAGACAAAATTCATTTGTTTGTAATTAGAAATAGATATTTCACAATATGTAATTACATATTGTTTTTTGCAATTAATCACTATGCTTTAATTATATTCAATTTGTAACAATGAAAATAAATCCTGCATATCAGACAGTTTCATGATGATCATAACAGTAGCACAATTACTGTTATGAAGTAGCAACGAAAATAATTTTATGATTGGGGGGGTCACCACAGCATGAGGAAGGTTGAGGACCACTGCACTAAACTAATGATGCCATCAACTGAATTACCTTATGTCCCACAAGGATGATTTATAATGTTCTCCAATAAAATGATACTGGTGCTTCTAAAATGAGGTAGGTGGATTAGCACATTGTCCGCCTCACCAGACTGAGGCGCAGGAACATGTGGGAGGGGGTGCAGGACTGTGCAGAGCTCTGTGCAGCGCTGCTTAAAGTCGCTGTGGTTTGAAATGGACTTACACTAACAACAACAAGATGATCCAGAGACATATATAAACCACGCATACATGCATACATGCATGGCCTTTGGGTTCACACTTAATTGCAGCCCTAATCTGAGAACACTTAAATTAGCTTTTTAAAAAATTAAAGGCATAGTATAGGACACACTCGTCTATTCCAATGGGTACCCTTTGGTCTCTGTACAGGTTCTGCGTGCACGCAAGAGTGCTCTGGAATTATCATGGTTCGCAAGGTTATTCATAATCTGTCATGACCCACACCATTGAATAGCTTTGTATAAACATGTCTCTGGTATTCTCTGCTTTGAGTCAAGATCCACCTGACATCAGCAATGTTGCCCCTTACCCCTTGTCCTCTTCTGAACCTGACCAGAAGCTCTGGCAAGCGGCTAGCCCCCTGTTGAGGGCCCGCTGCCCTTTGAAATGTTCTGTCCCGCTCTTCGACTTAACCCTCCTTCCATTTGCCTCAGCTCCTCTTCAGTTAAGAGAGGTGCTGGGTCTTGCCTGACATCCACCTTGATCTACCCTGTCTTTTAACGGCCTTTTGCTTTCTTCGTGAGTGATATTTGCAATGTTGTCCCTCAGCTCATCAGATCTTCTGTTATCAGCGCTCCGTGCAGCAAATCTGTTCGGAGATGTTCACAAAATTCAGGTGGGATAGCCTCAAAGTTGTATGTTGACTCTTGCGAACTTGTCTTCATTTCTCTTCAGCTTTAACCTGAACTCATAGATAAATAATTGATGGTCTCTTCCACATGACCCTGGCCTCCGTTTGGTTGCTGACTCTGAGCTCCTGGCGCATTCTCTCCTCCCACAGCTAAAGTCAGTCTGATGTGGCTGTCTTCTGTTGGGCAAGGTCCATCAGTGCAGCTGCCATTCACAGTATTGGAAAGGGAATCTCTGAGTTGGGAACTTGCAAATTTCTGTCCTGCGGTCTCCTGTGTCATGTCTACCACCCAGGTCATCTTTTCCTGCTACTGCTCCTTTCTTTCTGTTTCCAACCTCCACATTCCAATGACAACCAAAGCACCTTGATCACATGTTTGATGAATTCCAGACTGGAGATGTTGGCAGAATGCTTCAATTTCCTCAGCACCAGCTTTGATGGTTCATGCAAATGTGAACAGGGTAGACTAGAGAAACAGATTCATAAACACACATATGGATATAAGGAAAAGGTTTTATATACAAGAGAAATGGAATATTGAGAAAGCATCCCAACCCAGTCCAGTTCAAGGTCATAAATCCAATATTAGCCCATATGTCTGAAACCAGTCTATAAAATCTCCTTCCGGCTCACAAAGCATGCACAATGACATCAGGACAATCACAGGTGGGTACAGAGTCTTGTGTATTCAGTGGCAGTAGACGCATCCTGGCGCTGGCAGGGGTCTCCCCATGGCTCCTCGTTTTCAGGGCTTAGGGTCAATCAGCAGTATCCAGTGGTGGTAGAAGTATCTCAGTGCTGTCAGGGGTCTCTCTGCATTCTGTGGCTTTTCCAGCTTCAGAAATCTGGTTCCGTCAGGGTAAGCCTATGTGGCTCCTCCACTTTCTAGGACTCATGCAAGACTCATCTTGTCTTGTCAGTTGAGCATCTCCCAGGGACTCAGTCAAGTCTCTCACCTCCAATTGGGAAATATCGTGAGACTTCTCAGAATATCAGGAGAAAACCATGCCCACACAGAGGTCTCCTTGGCTATCTCCAGATTGGCAGGCTAGACTGCACCCCTACACCCCCGTGCTGAAATTGACACAGATCAGTGACTGCCACAATAGATTTGAATAATAGTTGTGCTAACCAGACTTTCTTGTAGGTGTATAAATATTGTCCTATCACAGACAGTATTAGACTTCCAGAAATATCTTGAAATGTTCCTTTGGATAATAAATGTGATGCCATTTTTCTTCAAGTTCTCATTCCTATCTACCTCAGAATGTCCAATAACAGTCTGCTCCAGCTGAATACATTCTGGAATATCAATCTTCACGAATCCCATTTCATTTTTGATAGCTTCTAATTTTCCTACATGAATTTTTTGCACTTTTCATCTTCCAATTATTAATGGATGTTTGCAGCTGCTTCTTGTCATTTTGAGTTGTGGCCCACAAGCAAATGAAGGTCTGGGAAGCTTGACTCGAGGGATGGTCGACTCCACTTCCCCAGCTGCTTGCCGAGGGCAGCCCCACCTGAAGAGCTCATCTTGAGATGCACTATCGAACCAGGCACTCGAGGTTTTCATTGGCCAATCCCGCCCAAGTGGAGAGGCTAGCTCTTCTCCGTAGTCAATTATTTGTCTGGGAAGTCCACTAAAACCCCGGGAGTATTGAAACACCAGTGACATAGCTTCAGCACCACAGCCACCCATGGACGGAGGGGTCAGGAAGTTACCTTTCGTGGGTAGGGCAGGTCACAGTTCACCCCAGCAGTGCTGCCATTGGAAGACTGATGACATCATGCAGCAATGAGGTGAGAGGGAGTCCCTAATCCCCGGAGGAGCTGGAGGAGGAAGAGCTCATAGACAAAGCCCTCCAGGAGATTAACTGACTGGCACATGAGGAAGAATTTCAGGCCACTCACCTCAAGGGTCAGGAACCAGGTCACTGCAGTGGAGATGCTACTGCTTGTCCACAGGTTGTCACCTGCTGTCACGCACAAGTGAGAATCCTCAAAATGCTGTCACACGGCAGACCCAATTTTATTCACTGAAGAATGGTCATCAATCCTCCCCAAATAGTTTTCATATGCAGAAATGGAGATGCTCTTTTCTGCAAAGGTAACTTCCTGTATGGAGGAGCCCAAGTCAAGCGGGGTACGGATGTTAACATGGCCATCAAGCTGTGAGCTTTGATTCACAGGGATGACTCTCCTTTTCTGTGAGGCATCACTTTCTCAGACAAAGAATAAGGCCACCCTGGGACCTGCTGCCTACCGTCTACAAGGAGGCACGGACAAGTGGCATTGTGCTGGTGACCTGGGGCGGTGGGGAATAGAGTACCATGACGTGGGTGCATTCAAAGAGCCGGTCACTAACCATTCAGGAGAGCAGCAGGCCAATGCTTCAGCTTCCCTCTTTTCCTACTTTCCCTCTTTTCTGACGGTTTCCATCTCATCTCTCCTGTCCAAGGTCACCTAGTCCCTTCACCAGGGCAAGGAGTCCTGCCCAACCTACCTTCAACGCTGTCTACACAACAGACTGAGTCATGTCCTCCAAATGCGTGTTGACATCTTACCCCCACCCTCAGCCTCTCTCTGACAATGTCGTCAGCTTAGTGTGACGTCATGCTGGAGTGGGGCGCGCTCTCCCTCAAAGTGACAGGTGTCTTTGCAAAAGTAGAGACACAGACGCAGAAGGAAGGCGGCCATGGGGCGACACAGGCAGAGATGGGAACGACACAGCTACAGCGCAGAGACCACCAGAAGGCGGTCCAGGCAAGGAAGAGTGTTACTCTAGAGAGGCTGTTCATGTAGCATGTCCCCTCTGAGGCCCAGAACTGGATGACAATACACCTCCACACTCCCAGGTCCTTGTGTGTGGTCCCTGTCTCGACAGACCCCTAGGCACCTCCACCCAGCCACCCCTGTCCGGGAGGCTCTCCTGTCCATGCACAAAGGCACGGGGCCCTTCTCAGTGATGCTTTCTGGGCAGCCTCCTCTCCTGCCACAGGAATGACTGGGCTGTGCCCGAGCTTCTGAGTGGATGCCGGCTCATGGTGACCACCTGCCAGGGGATCAAATGTCACCAAGTCCTTCTGCCCTGTGGTTCTCAAAGGCCCAAGTGTGGAGCTGACCTGTGCTATGGAAATCCCAGGACTCAAGGACAAATCTCCTTGGAAGCTGCTTCCACAGAGATTCGGGGCCCAGTCCCCTCAAGAGGCACACAGGTGGAGCTTCTATCTGAGGGAGGTCCGGCTCTTGCGGTCACGGCTGCCCAGACCCATCGCTGCAGCCCATCCTGGCGCCTTGTCTTCCAGGTCACCATCAGACTATGTCCCACGTCCTCCATGACATTTGTCACCCGCCGATGTCTTAGAGGAGAGGGTTGTCCAGTCCCTCTCTGGGGTCTGTCTCCCTGCGCCCAGAGGCTCCGCTGAAACCGGTCACCCAGGGTGTCCCTGCTGGCAGGTGGAATGCGCTTTAGAGCTTCCTGCAACACACCAGCCCCCCACCGCGGTAGGACACACAGACGGGTGGCTGGTGAAGATGGATGGCCCCCCTTTTTACGGGCTGCACCCAGGCCGGGGGTTGCTTCTTCTTCCCCGAAAGGGATGAAGACACGAATGGATGGATCCTAACCTATCATTACCAAGAAGGACAGCAGACACAGAATCATTTTAGACAGACGTAGTTTTATAGAATTATCATGCAAATCAGAGCACAATCAGATAAATGGCTGGTAATTTAAGGGGAAGCAGACGGATTTTCCCGGCTCCTGACACAGCTCGTCCCTCCCTGAATCATTCCATGCGCAGCTTTTGCAAACACATCTTCTGCCGGCCGTAATTATGCGTCTCCCACCCCCGACTGTTTTGAATTACTTTGCGCTGACACCAAAATTGTTCCACCGAGGGCCGGATTTATTTGCTGAAACGCGAGGAGAAGCCGGGAGGCCCAGGGCGGCGCGCTGCGCACGCGGAGCCGGGCCGGGCGGGCTGCGGGCGGGGAGGGCTGGCGCTGCCGGCCGCGGAGTGATTTCATGGCACTGGCGGGCGGGCGCACTGCGCAGGGAGGCCGGCGGGGGAGTATCGCGCGGGTGCTCGGGCCAGGGTGGATGGCCCAGTGTCCACTGCAGCTCAAGTGCGAGCTCTGCCCTGCGGCCCCCGAAAAAAACACCACGAGCCAACTCTGGGCCTGGAGCTGCAGCTGCACCCCAAAGTCAGACGTAATTCCCCGCGTCTGACCCATTTCCCCCGAGGGTCCTGAAGTAGCGTGTCAGGGTCCGTGGATGGAAGCGCCCTTGGCGGCCTGCTTTCCTCTTTGAATGCCAGAAATACCCTGGCAAAGGTTATTCTCACCTTGGGCCCTCCCACGCCAGCACCGAGGCCCCCACCCCCAGCCAGCCCCTACCCGACCCCCCCAGCCTTCCCAATGGCTCAGGCAATGTCTTCCCCACGGGGACCAAGGGCTAGATATGGAAATCAGCCTCACAGGAGAACCGGGGCTGTGAGCAGCTCCTGCTGCACACTGGCTGGCTCTCCTCCCGGCTGGGCTCAGCGCTGCCTCTGTCAATGGGAGGCAGGCAATGCCGCTGTGGCTTCTGGGGAGCCTGGCACTATCCATGTGGGCACTCCTGACAACAGGCACAGCTCCCCAGCTGGACTTGGCAATCAGCACTGACTGTGTGTGTGTGTGTGTGGGGGGGGGGGGGGCAGAGAGCCGGATTCCTCTGATGGAGGCATCTAATGCTGTCTGACCATCTGACACCGTGATGAACCCCAGCCCAACTTGACCCACAGCCTCTCCAAGTGGCCTTGCCAAGTGTGTGATCGTGGGCAGCTGTCCAGTCCCTGTGAATGCCAATGCCTCACTGTGTGGAAAAGCCTCCTGTCGAATCCCACAGCGCCCATTCCTCATTCACACCATGGTCAGGTTCCGACGACCAGCTCACTGTGGGGGACAGCCTGGGGCCCTCACACTATTAGGTTCTGGACCCCAAGATTCTGCTGGTCTGGCTGCTGCATGGATGGACCTGGCACTAGGTGACTGCACACCAGGCACAGCTGGGTCTCTGGACTTGGGCCGTCTTCAGAACTGGGAATCAAGGTGGCCAGCAGGTTCTACTGCCCAGGTGCTGCAGCTCCCCTCTCCACGGCCCCAGCCACCTGCTGCCGCCCCACAGGCCGGGGAGGGCCCCACAGACATGAATGACATGTTGCTGGGCTTGGAACTGGAGGATGAGAGCTCAGAGACTCCCATGGAGGAGGAGTGGTCCTCCCCTGGGAATGGTCGTTCCCTTTTCTATGAAGGAGGCTGTCCCTAGGAAGCTTGAGCAGTGGGGAGCAGGAGTGGTGTCCTCCCCACCTCCCACCTTCATCCACATCCTGGCCCCTCTCAGAATCGTTGTCTCCAATCAGGGGCTGCGGCCCTCTGGGGAACTGCTTCCTCTGCCTCAAGCACAACAGGCCTGGCTGGTTCTGAGGGCCGGGAGCTGGACACAGGGCAGAAGTCCAGGCTGACGCACCAAATAGAGTAGGCCCACACCCCCTCCCCACTGTCATGGATGTTGGATAACGAGATTGTTGATAAATGAGTGTTGCAGTCATGTGCTGATGTTAGTTTATAATTGAGATGTAGGGGTGGAGTCTGGCCTGTTAATCTGGAGATGGCCATTGAGTAGCCAATGAGGCCTCTGTGTGGGCATGGCTTTCACCTGAGTCTCCTGAGAAATCTCACGCTATTTCCCTCGTGTAGATGAGAAGCTATCTTCCCCAGTTGTTGGGAGTTAGTTTGAGAGACGATTAATCACAGACAAGCTGGCAGCGTCTGAGAAGCTGGAGGAGCCGGCGGAGAGACCATACAGCTTTGCCCTGATGGAGCTGGACCTCTGAAGCTGGAGCAGCATGTTGTTGATGGACCTTGAGCCCTAGAAGCGAGGAGCCATGGGAGACCCCTGTCAGTGCCGGGATTCTGCACCCACTGACCTGTGACTTCGTGAGTCGGAAGAAGACTTTATAGACTGATTTCAAGCATGTGGGTTAATATCAGACTTATGACTTTGGACTGGACTGGACTGGGATGTTTTCTCAATGTCCTATTCCTTTTGAATATAAACCCATTCCTTATATCCATATGCATGTCCTTGAATTTGTTCCTCTAGTCTACCCGGACTAACACAATGAGGCATAGCTGTAGTCCACCCACAGCGACTCTGGCAGTCCTGGTTAACTAGGGAAACAAGTTCATTGACACTTATATGTGCGAGAGAACTCCATATCAAGAAGTAATTATGCATCAGTAAAACATCCGAGCCCAGTCCAGATCAAGTCCATAAGTTCAATATTAGCCCAAATGTCTGATATTAGTCCATGAATTCTTCTTCAGATTCACGCAGCACATGCTACGATGCCAAATGCAGGACGATCACAGACCAGTAGCTGGAAAGTCCTATGGATCCAGTGATGGTGGATGCATCTCCAGGGCTCTGGCTACCATCAGCATTGCTCTGGGTGGATTGTCAACAGGAATGCAAAGCAGAAAGGGAATGTGTCCCGCCTCTAGGGAGGAAGAGAGGGAGTTCCCAGAACCTCATGAGAAGCCCATGCCCCAAAGGAGGGATTACCAGACTGTGACCTGATTGACAGGCTAGAGAGACTCCCTTCATTCTTTTATCAAGTTGATGTGAAATTGCATAACTACCACGGGGGGGGGGGGCGGTGAAAAAGTCCTGCTCTTTCTTCTCTGCTCAGCTGTCCTGCTGCTGTGCTCCTGTGACCCTCACCTCCCAAAGCCAGGTCGGATCTCAGAGGTTAAAGAACACCCACGAGACTGGCAAATGGGCAGCTACACAGCACTCTCACTTCTGACCTCCCACTTACAAAGCCTGGGTCCCCTCTACCCCCATGAAATGCTGGCTGCGAGCTCAGCCTCCTGCAAGGCCCCTCACTTGTGAGCTGCTCATTCCCACTGCTCCTGGGGGTCCGAGTTTCTGCGGAGACCACAGAACCGATGGCAAGTACCAGCTTACAAGTACAGGTTGGCTGTAGGAGAAAAGATGCACATGAAAAAATCTGGGGGTGTGATCTGGGGGGGGGGGTCCCAAGTTAGAGCTCCCATGTCTAAAAGTACACTCCCCCTCCCCCAAGTGCATCACAGCTCACCAACCAGCAAGCCCTGGGAGCCTTCATGCCCAGCACTCCCACCAGATCGGTGACACCGTGTAACACAGGCTGTCTAGAGAAAGAAGCCAACCAGTGACCCCCTCGATGCACAAAACAGGGCTTGAGATCAAGGAGCAACTTTACATCCCAAAGCCACCCCAGCCCAGTCCCACTCAAGTCCATATGTCTGACACCAGTCTGTAATTCCCTCTCCAGAATCCTGCAGCCCCAAGCCGGTGACGCAGAAACATGAACCAGACAGCAGGGGGGTCCTAGGCCGAGGCACAGTCACATGGATCCAAGGTCCATGTGAACAGGGCAGGGTGCTGACAGCTCTCAGGTGGCCCATGTGAGATCACCCATTGAGGCAAGCAGAGTTCTAGCAGGCAGGCCGGGCGGGGGGGGGGGGGGGGGGGGGGGAGAGAGAGAGAGAGAGAGAGATTGGTTCCCAGTCTCTCGCTCTCATACGAAAAGTTGATGACATCAATGCCATCAGGTTGCAACTTGGTTGACAGGTTTGACTCGGTCCCTAGGCAGGAATGTGGCATTGACACGATGCCTACACTCCACTGCAAGTGATCATATTGGGCCCCTTGCTCACCTGTGTCCGGCCGCGTGGTGGACCTCCTCTTAAGGCAAGCTCAGCCGCTGATGTGCAGACAAGAGTCTTCAAGGCTCAGGAAACTTTACAAGTCTGCAGTCGTCTCTCAAGAACAACAGACAAAGGTCTAACCACAGGAGGAGCAGTAATTCTTTTTTTACAAGATCATTTTATTGGAGGCTCTTACAACTCTTATTACAATCCATACATCACTTGTATCAGGCATATTTGTACATATGTTGCCATCATTCTTTTCTAGACCATTAATTTCTACTAGTATCAGCACCTCTTTTGCCTCCTCCCTCCCCCCACCCTCGTGACCCTTTGATAGATTATAAATTATTATTATTTTCATATCCGCTGTCTCCCTTCTTCCATGGTTTCTGTGTTTCTTCTCCCTGGAGGGTTGTGAGTGGTTGTGTGTTGATCATTATGATCGGTTCCCCCCTCCTCCTCTACCCTCTTCCTCGCTACCCTTCCGGTATGACTGGTATCACACTATTCCCATTCCTGCTCCAGGATTGTGTGTTCGTCATGAGCTCTTACTCCTGTCTACACCTGTGTACATGCTCCAGTCTAGTCTGAAGTGAGAGGCAGCCCTGG
This sequence comes from Nesogale talazaci, assembly GCA_004026705.1. Taxonomy (NCBI): domain Eukaryota; kingdom Metazoa; phylum Chordata; class Mammalia; order Afrosoricida; family Tenrecidae; genus Nesogale; species Nesogale talazaci. The sequence continues at coordinate 47,243 of PVJH01015790.1, forward strand.
GGTCATGGTGATGGGGGGTGAGGAAGCCTCAAGGAACCAGAGGAATCGTGTGTGTTTCATTGGTGCTTTGCGGAGCCCTGGTTAACTCATCCCTTCCCTGTGACCCCTCTGTAGAGCATGTTCCATGGTGTACAGGTGGGCTTTGGGTCTCTACTCTGACCCTGCTTCTTCCCAGCCATATGTTTTTGTTTGTTTGTCATTCTTAACCCCACACCCTTCCTGCAGAAGGTCAGCACAGGCACGCTGTGGCTTCTGGAAGTTTGCTTTACTGAGTTCCACTGACATCAGCCTTCTCTGAGAGCTCACCTCTGTGGCATCTCTGTGTGGAACAAGCCGTCAGCACTGATTTCCCAGCAGCAAGCACCCGCTTCCAGTCTCTGAGCCACAGTCTGGCCCTTAGAATAACCCAGACCCTTTCATGACATTGTCACACACAGAGCAGACTGTGGTACAGTTCCTCCAGCCCCCCTATTCTGATTCATTTATGTGTACAACTCAACTCTGTGTGGTAGTTGAGCGAAAGTTTCAGCAGACCTGATGTTTGCGTTGCACAAGAAAACTGTCAAAGCCGTGACTCTGTCCATGGCTGTGGTCTGCAGTGAAATCTCAGCTGCGTGCACAGGGGTCTCCTCATCAGATATCTGTGGAAATGAGGCACAGCAAGCTGAGGCACTGGGGTAGGGACCAGCTGATGAGATCGTCAAAAGTGGAAGAAGGTGTTTGAAATGATGAGAGAAAGAGAGAGAGAGAGAGAGAGGAGAGGCCCTGCTCCCGTGGCTGGAGCTGGAAAAGCGAGCTTTATATCAGGAAGCAATTGTGTATCAAGAAAACATCCCCGCCCAGGCCGACTCCAGTCCATAAGTTCAATACTGCTCCATAAGTCTGAAACTAGTCCATAAATCCCTCTTCAGACCCACGCAGCCACATGTGATGGCACAGCGTGCAGGGCGCTCACTGGCCAGTGGCTGCAAAGTCTTGTGGCTCCAACAGTGGTGGGAGCATGACAGAGCTCTTGCAGGTCTCAGCGTGGCTCTGGCCGCTCTCCGTGGGACTCGACAGCAAGAAGCTGAGATGGAAGGGAGAGAGAGGAAGACCCAGGATCCTCCTTGTGAGAAGGTCATGCCCACAAGGAGGCATCAACTCCCCTCCCACACACACACATGGTTGTATCTTCAAGTTGACTGAAATTACGCTGGCACCACACTCGGGTCTGTTGAGGCTGGAACCCTGGGAATCGATAGGGTCGTTCCTGTTCTCCCCTCTCCTATCTGCACGGCCCACGCACGGCAGCCTCACAGGGCTCCTTGGGAGCAGCGGGGGGTTTGAACCACCAGCAATGGTACCTGTCCACGGCACACCTAGGGTCCCAAACAAAAGCACCTGCTAGTTAGTTTCTTGGCGTGGGAAGTGATGGTCTCATGGGGGGTTGCTACATAATTGTTTGCTGTGTAATTGTTTGTTAAACTGACACAGGTTTGTTTTCTTTTGATCTATTTATTCTTTTGAGGGTTTTTTGTGTGTGTGTTTCTTTGCCTTCTTCTTCACCCAACTCAATATGTGCCTACCCTCTCGTTAACTGGCTGCTTTCTTTCCCTGCCTCACTCTGGGAAAGTGGGAGGTCAGACTCCCAAGGGAAACGATCTCTGCCGGGTCCCTCATGGTGCAGTCAGCACTTCGCCAGAGTGGTGATCACCTCTGACAAGAAGGACACTCCCACTGCCCGTTCCTAAATCCTCTGTAAGCAGGTGGGCTCAATTAAGGGCACTTTACCCATTGCTCCTCACCCAAAATCCACAAAGTTTTCATGGGCTGATTTTCAGAGGTAGGCAGATATTCAAATCATTTTGCCTCATCTGCCTTAGTCTGAAAGCTCGGGAGAAACCTCACAGTGGCCTCTGCACTGACCTGAGAGCAGGGTGCTCAGGAGGAGCCTGGCTGGGTGGTCCCTGGAGGTGGGTGGTCCTCACGTGGTGGGCAATTGCCCTTCTGCCGTGCCCAGTTTTCACAGCAGAACCTTTCATTAACCTGCTGTCCCGAAGGGGAGCTTTCGCATCTGGTCAGTGTCCAAGCCTGCAAATCTTCACAGGGGCAGAATGCCGCGGCTTTCTCTCTCAGAGAGGCTGGTGGATTCAAACAACCAACCTTCCCGCCACCAGCTGCATGCTTTAATCGCCTTGCTATGAGCACTCCTTCAACATATCCTGGAGTTCCTGTGTCCTAGAGTGACCAAACTATTGTACAGTGGTGGGACACAGCTAAGAGATGGCAATCGGATCCAGATTCCTACCTCGCCCATGCATGTATGGCATTTGCAGAAACTGAATCTGAAGACTCTTTCCCACATTGTCACCTGACCCTGGTACTAATAGATGCCTACATCCAACCTTACTCTGGGTGGGCAGAGCCAGACTGGGGCTGCTCTCCTTCTCCTCACATGGCCACTTCTCACCACACAGATGTCTTCCTCTGATGGGAGAAAAGATTGGAAATCGACTTCCATTTCTGATGACACATCGAGTGCCCAGTCTGCAGCTGGGATGACAACTCAATTTCAAGAAAATCAGCATCCTCACAACCAGACCCACAGGTCACAAAAGCTGTCAAGGGTGTCGTCTTGCTGGGATCCACAATCAGCAGTCTCGAGACCACGAGGCGAGTTGCGTTGGACAAATCTGCTACACAAGACTCCTGTAGAGTGCTGAAAGGCAAGGGTGCTTCTTTGAGGGCTAAGTGTGCCTGGGCTGAGCCAGGGTATTCCCCAGTGCCTCCCAGGTGTGGGAGAGATGGACATGGGTTGAGGAAGATGGAAGAGGAATCGATGCATTTGAATTGTGCTGGAGCGGAACATGGAGCACATCATGGACTGCTAAAGGGACAAACCAATCTGTCTTGCAAGAAGGAGAGCCAGAGTGTTCCTTCAAGGCAAGAAGGCAGCAGAGGTGCACCCTCCACCAGACGCACCAACATCGGGGTGCAGCAGTGAGCAGTGGTGAGGGTGGCCCGGCCTGAGCAGGCTGTGTTCTGTGCTGTGCTGCATAAGTTCACCCTGGGTCAGCACTGACAGCCATGGCTTACAAAGCCCTGCAGTGAAACCATGTGGGACTGCCACACGAGGAGACAGACCCACCGTGAGATAGAAGAAGTGGGGTGCAGAGCTTTTATCTCAGGTCAGGGGAACACAGATCATCTCTTAATTAGTCCATGTCATTGGGACAATTCACTATCCCCTTTGGAAAAAATCAAATAAAATTGGATACATTTCATAAATAATGCACAAGAAAAAAGTAGTGGATCAAGCATCTAAATGTAGACAACGGGAACAATCCAAAGAAGGTGAACCCTTCATGCAGGGTCCCCAGCCTGAGGTGTCCTCCGCCTGCACTGTGCACACCTGTCCCTCCCCACACTGCTCCGTGGGGGAGCCAAGGGCCAGGGAGCCAGCACCTCTCTTTGGCCTCTTGCCTGCACTTTGGGCTCATAGCGACCCTGCAGGACAAGGAAGAACTGGCCTGTGTGTTTCCAAGATTGTAACCCTTGACCCAAAGCTTCACCACTGGACTGCATGGCCCTGAGCTGGTCTTGCACCGTGGTGCTCAGGAAAGGTTGTCCACTGCCGCTGTCCTCTTGCACCACCTGGACAGCTGGGAGGTGCCCACTTCCACCTGAAGACCAAATTTGCCCCCACCTCTGAGGCACTCAGCTCTCTGGCCTGCCTGGAATAAATGAAGCACCACCCACGGCAGGGACCGGCGGGCCTGGGCCTCCTCTGTCCAACACCACGCTGAAGGACCACACGGCTCAGAGTGGGCAGCTTTGTAAACTGCATCTATTTACCTCTGGGCTTTGAGGTGACGATGCAAAACCATGACCATGGAGAGTGTAAACGCTGAGGGGGCCGGCGGACCTCGAGTGTCCGGCTGGGGAAACTGGAGGGAAACAGACGTGCTGTGATGTGGGACCTGTCCAGTAGCTCCCACACTGCATTTCGATAAACAGGTGTGTACTTTTGAAGGACGGGGGGAAAAAAAAGAGAGTTCTACTTTTCTACTGTGAACTGGTAATGGCAAGGTCAGTGGTACAAACCCAGTGGGCAATCCCTAGAAGAGAAAAGAGACTGTCTGCTCTGTTATGATTGACTGTGAAACCCACTGGGGCAGACCCACCTTGTCCTAAAGGGTCACTGTGAGTCGGCAGCCACTCCTGCCAGTGGGGTCCCTTTAACTGACCTGAATAAAGGGAGTTGAATAATATGCCACCGTCAAACACTGGCTGACTGCCCGGGTGGCAGAGACGGTAAATCACCTGGCCACTAACAGAGGGGTTGGAGGTTCAAATGAACTCAGAGGTATTGCGGAGGAAAGGCCTGGCAGTCTGATTCCAGAAGCTTCAGTCGGAAAACTTTACCACATTGGATTTTGGCCTAGATTTCTGTGCCTGGGGCTTCAGGATACTTCACAGTCCTCACCCTCTCCCACTCCGGGGGTAGGCCTCCCTATGTCCCCTCCCCTGTGTCACCCATCCCCACGTGTGCTCCTCTCGCAAGGGGGTCAACCTGGAACATGTGCTAATCAGCAGGATTTGGCTGCAGGGAGCGAGGTCAGTCAGCAGGTTAAGCTGCAGAGACTGGCTTCCTCCTGCCCATGTCCCTCTGTCTCTCCTCTCCTGCCTCCCCCAGAGAAGCGGGTCTCCATGCTGTGAGCCCACAGTGCAGGGGACTGAGCTGACCTCTGGCCAACAGCCGGAGAGGACCTGAGACCCTCAGTCCAACCCCCCCACATACACACACACATCCTGCTTTGTGGATCTGCCCCCCTGGAAGGTTGGGACCCCTGCATTGCCAGCTGAGCCTTTGGTTGCCACCTCAGGAAGACCCTGAGTTCCTGGACCCGATGTCCAGCATGGACACCCAGCGTATCCAGCATGACATGCCCAGACACTGGACCCAACATGCAGCTCCTGGCCTGAGGGGGAGACAGCACAAGATCCCTCACCGTGACAACCGATGGCAGATGCATCTATCTCCAGCATGTCGGGCACTGTCGGAAAGCCTGGCGTTATGTCTGGGAGGTGGGGAGGCTGATCTGCCTCGTTCTGGAGAAGTCCGGCGGGTCTGGACGGCCCCTGTGGAGTCTCCTCCCAGGGAGAAGCAG
>PVJH01015791.1:0-52465 GCA_004026705.1 Nesogale talazaci
GCACCACCCTGGTGGTGAGAAGTGCTTTTACTATCTATAATATCTTTTCTGATTTAAATGATCTACCATGATTTTTGTTTTTAAACTCTGAACTTCGGCTAGTTTTTGTCTAAGAAAGTTAACAGCGGAGAGCTAATTGATGTCATTTGAAGGATCCTACTTGAAGGTTACACTCGCTGCATGCTAAGGCTGGTCCACAGCCTCAACAAATGTCCCTTCTGTCTTTTCCAAATACCACCAGGAGAAGCATTGGGTTCCAGACAATAGAAAAGGCTCCTGTGTGTACCTGCGGGTGTTTGGCCAGCATCTGCTATGTGTGTGGGGGGGGGGGGGGGGGGGGGGTGTTACCACCAGAGCTGCAATTTCACATGAGTTCCTGATCACCTTGAAGACGGAGCTTTCAAGCAAAAGTTTAAGTTGTCAACGTTTCTGGAAGGAGCCATGGTGTCACAGTGGTTAAGGGCTTGGCTAACTGAAAGGTCAGAGTTTTGAACCCACCAGAAGCCCAGAGGGTCAGATGTGACCCACCTCTGCCCAAGATTTATAACCTTGCAAACCCTCTGGGGTATTGATAAATGTATGAGGCACATTTGGTCCACTCCCTGCCATACTAGCTGGACCTCACCCCTGGAATGTTTGTATACAGTAGCTTTTTCCCCATGCCCCTTTTGCAGTTTTGAACTTACCTCAGCAGATTAATATTGTACTTTTCCTTTTGGGTTTGGATTACTTCACTTGGCATAATTTCCTCTAGTAATTCCCATGTGGTGATGTGCCTCATACATTTATCAATGCTTTTTAGCGATACGTAGTACTCCATTGTATGTATGTACCACAGTTTTTTAATCCATTTGTCAGTTGATGGAAATTTGGGTTGTTTCCAATTCCTTGCATTTGTGAACTGTGCCACAGTGAACCTTGGAGCACAGATGTCTGGGTATATGCCCAGTAGGGGGATTATTGGGTTAGATGGTAGCTCAATTTCCATGTATTTTAGATATCACCAAATCAATTTCCATAAAGACTGTACAGACCTATACATCCATCAGCAGTGGACGAGAGTTTCTATCCCACCACAGCTGCTCCAATACTTGTTACTCTTTCATTTTTTGAATTGGGCTATCTTTGAGGGTGTTAGGTGGTATCGCATAGTTGTTTTAATTTGAATTTCTCTTATGGCCAATGATTGAGAATATTTTCCCATATATTTATTTATCGGCCATTTGGATTTCTGCCCTTAATAAACTACTGTTCAGGTCTTTTGCCTACCTTCTCAGTGGACATTTTTTTTCTTATTGTAAGTTAGCAGAATATTGTAGATTTTAGTAATAAGACCTTTGTCTAATATATCATTGTTAAAGATGTTTGCCCCTTCTGTGGTCTTTTATTACTCTCTAGGAAAATTCTTTCAATGTGCACAGGTGTTTTATCTTCAGTATATCTCACTGGTCAATTTGTGCCTCCTCTGTGTTTGTGTCCTTCCCTATTTCTGATAGCCTATGGATTCCCTGAGTCAAAATTCTCATATTCATTCCAATTTCCTCATTGATAGTCCTAGTAGTTTGGGATTTTATCTTTAGGTTTGTGATCCACCTTGAGTTTATTCTTGTGCAGGGAGTGAGGTACCGGTCTTGCTTCATTTTTCTGTAGATATATATTCATTTTTTCTAGCACCATCTGTTGAAGAGAACAACCACTTCCCATTTAATAGTTTTTATCAAAGATCAGTTGCCTGTATGCTGATGATTTTATTTCAAGGTTTTCAATCCTTTTTCATTGGTCTGAATATCTATCATTATATTGAAGCCACACTGTTTTGACCCCAGTGGTTCTATAGTAGATACTAAAGTCAGGTAAAGCAAGCCTTCCTACTGTGTCCTTCTTCTTGAGGAGTTCTCTACTAATTCTGGATTTCTCCCCTCTCCATATGAAGTTGGTAATCAGTTTCCCAATTCTTTGAAGAAAGATAATGATATTTGAGTTGGGATTGCATTGAATTTATATAGTGCCCTGGGCAGAACTGACATCTTTACTATATTGAGTCTTCCAATCCACAAGTGTTGGATATCCTTTCATTTGTTGAGGTCATGTTGATTTCTTTCAATAGTGTTCTGTAGTTTTTCTCATACAGATCTTTTTTTTTTTTTTGGTCAGGTATATCCCTAGATATTTCATTTTGTGCTTGGCTATTGTCAAGGGTACCAGCTTCTTGTTCCCTTCTTCTATGGCCTTGCCCAATGTGTATAGCAGTCTGATAGCCTTTTGTTTGTTGATCTTGTAATCTGCCATTCTGCCATACTCCTCTATTGCTTCCAGTGTTCCTCTTATGGGACTTATGGGATTTTCCTTAAGTAAAATCATATCATCTGTGAATAACGATAGTTTCACTTCTTCCTTCCCCAGATGAATACCTTTGATGTCTTTTCTTTGTCTTATACTGTTAGATAGCTCCTCTAGTATAATGTTAAATAGGAGTAGGGACAAGGGACATCCTTGTCTGCTCCCTTTTTTTTCAGAAGGATTGATCTCATCTTTTATCCATTGACTGCCACATTGGCTGTTGGTTTTTCATATATAGCTTGTATTATATTGAGGAATTTTCCTTCCAGTACTATCTTCTTGAGTGTCTTATACAGGAATTAGTGTTTGATGTTGTCAAATGCTTTTTCCCCATCTATCAATATTATCACATGGTTCTTATAATTTTTTTTTTTCATTTCAGTGTGGTGAATAATACTAATGGCCTTTCATATGTTGAACTATCCCTACATTCCTGGTATGAATCCCAATTAGTCATGGTGAATTATTTTTTATATACTTTTGTATTCTATTGGCCAGTATTTTGTTAAGGACTTTTGCATGAATGTTCAATAGGGAAATTGGTCTGAGTTCTCGATTCTTGTGGGATCATTGCCCAGTTTAGATAACAGAATTATACAAGCTTCATAGAGTTTGGGAGTTATCTTTTTATATGTTCTGGAAGAGTTTGGATTGTAGGATTGGTGTCAGTTCTTCCCTGAATGTATGGTAGAAATCTCCTGTGATGCTATCTGGTCCAGGGGATTTTTTTTGGTTGGTAATCCCTTGATAACTGTGTCTATTTCTTCTATTGCTATGGGTCTGTTGAGTTGCTTGACCATTGGAGATAGTCTAGGGAAGGATTGTTTGTTCAAGAATTTGTGCATGTCTTCCAAGTTGTTGAATTCATTGGAGTACAGTCCTTCATAGTACTGTGTAATTATCCTTTTGATTTCATTAGGGTCTGTTGTAATGTCCCCTCTTTCACCACTCATCCTTGCTATTGAAATCTGTTCCCTCCTTTCTTTGATGAGCTTCTCTTTTTGTCCCCTCCCTTCCCAATCCTCCCATCTTTGTGAACCCTTTTCCATGGCTTGTGCATGTGTGTGTTTGTGGTTCATTCTTGCCTCTTTCCATTGTTGAGCCAATGTTATCTTGGAGGCTGCCTTCCTTCTGATGGTCTCTGGTTAGAACTGTTCTGTGTAGTGGTCTCTTGTATGTGCTTGGTGAGTGTTGTTCTTTTGTCCACACTGGGTCAGCAAGAATCTTTTGTAGTTCTGGGTTTCTTTTAGCATATTCTTTGAGTTTTTCCTTGTCTGGGAAGACTCTCCCTTCTCCATCAATGCTGATAGATAATTTGACTGGATAGAGTGTTCTTGGGTTTGCATTACTTTCCTGCAATTTTCAGAATATGTTGCTTCACTTGCTCCTCTTCTTCATAGTGTCCGCTGATAAGTTTGAGCATCTTCATATCTGCTTGCCTTTATATATGACTGTTTTTTCCTAGCCTTCATGCATGTTTTCTTTTTATATAAATCATTTTATTGGGGGCTCATACAACTCCCATCACGATCCAAACATATATCAATAGTATGCAGACCTCATTTGCACACTTGTTGACATCATCACTCTCAAAATGTCCTCTCTCTGTTTAGGCCCCCAGTACCAGCTGCCCATATGTCTCCACACTCCTCCCACCCCTCCCCCAGGAAGCCTATCAAGCATGTTTTTGTATAGACATTTTTTTTAAGTTTTAATAAGGACAAAGAAAAATGATGTCAAAGTTATGTGGCTACAGAAGCAGAACATGCAGACACTTCCTTACAGAAGGGTCGCAGGGAGAAGACAGGCCAGTCAGGGTACAGTGTAGCAATGATAAAACATGCAGCTTTCCTCTAGTTCTCTAATGCTTCTTCCTTCCCACCCCCCTCCCTCCCCACTATCATGATCCCAATTCTATCTTTAAATCTAGTTAGAACAGAGCATGTATATTGGTACAGATTGGGACAGGAAACACAGGGAATCCAGGACTTATAAACCCCTCAGGACCAATAATGAGAGTAGAGATACCAATAGGGGAAGAGGAAGGTGAGGGAGGAAGGGGACCAAATCACAGGATCTGCATATAGCCCCCTCCATGAAGGATGGACAACAGAAAAGTGGGTGAAGGGAGACATTGGATAGGGTAAGACATGAAAAAATAATAATAATTTATAAATTATCAAGGGTTCATGAGAAGGGAGGGTAGAGAAAGGAGGGGGAAAATGAGGAGCTGAACAAAAGGCTCTAGTGAAAAGAAAATGAGAAATGAGTTTTGAGAAAAATGATGGCAACAAATGTACAAATGTGCTCGACACAATGAATATATGTATGTATTGTGATAAGAGTGGAACAAGCCCCACTAAAATGATTTTTAAAAAAAGGAAAGAAAGAAAGAACCCCTATCTGGGAGTTGTTCTCGTTTGAATAGACTTCATGATCTTGAGTAAGGGTGATAAACCACAACCTTCTGAAAACCTGGTGTTCAAATGTGAAGCTTTCATCGGGAGCACAGCCCACGGCTGATGGATTGATTCTGACACACAGTAACCTCTCGATAGGTATTTGGAGTCTGTTAATATTATGGAGACAGCCTCATCTTTCTTCTGTAGAGTCGCAGGTGAGTTTGAACTGCAGACCTTATGGTTAGTAGCCCAACATGTAGCCCATTAGGCCCACAGGGGTTCTATTACAGGATGTATTGAAAGAAAAAGAAAAAAGAGATATAGCTCTCATATTCTTTCCCAAGCAGCTGTTCTTACAAGCATTCTTTTTATTTTATTATTTATAATTTTCCCTAGAAGGAGTACTTTAATGTAAGACATGTAGATGAAACAATGTCCACCGTGAGCTTCACCTTAATCAGCCTCCCTAGTCTGAGTGGTGGTGAAGTTGAAGAGGATTTTTACTGATGAAGATCAAAACCTTCATTATGAAGTACATAACCTTTGATATGACTTACATAATGGCCTTCAGTGTGGATTGCACTTCACTTCTCACAGCTGGGTGACCAAATAGTATTATAACAAATGGAGAAAAAAAAGCACCCATAGACGAAGCAGTTAAAGAAATTGGGAGACAGATTGCCTTGGGAAAATTGGCTACCCAAGACCCCTTTAATGTTTTAAAGAGCAAAGACATCACATTGAAGACAAACATTCACTGACCTCAGCCATGATATTTGCAATGATCTCAAATGCATACAAAGGCGAGACAATGGACATGGAAGATGAAAAGAATGGATGCACTTGCATTGTATGATTTGTGAGGAATTTCACAAGTACCATAAACCTTCAGGAGAACCACCTATTTATCTTGGCAGAAGTACAGCCAGAGTACTCCTTAGACGTCGTATGGTGAGACTTTGTGTTGCCTATTTTGGACATTGATCAAGGACACGACACTTGGTAAAGCAGAATGAAGAAAAGGGAAGGACTTCAACAAGATGGACTGACACAGTGGCTGCAACATTGAGCTACAACGTTACAACTCGTAGGCTATCGCTAATCGTGAGGATAGTGCAGGGTTGGGCAGTGTTCTTTCTGTTGTGCATAGAGTCTGAATCAACAACAACAACAACAACAACAACACAACAAGCCTGAGGGGTGGGGCCTTCTAAAAGTTGAGTTAGCGGGCTGAGCCCCGGTGGCGTAGTGGTTGTGCGAGGGGCTGCGGCCCACTGCGATGGAGGTTCAATTCCAGCAGCGGCTGCACAGGAGCAAAGGCGGGGCCTCCTACTCCCACCACCAGAGGGCAGTGATGCCCCCTCCTGCCAAAAGAAAGAGTTGAGTTAGCTCATTTCTCAGTTAACCCCATGCTAGCACATATAAGAGTTCAAATAAAAACCAAGCCCAAGGCAAATCAACGTAGAAATTGTTCCAGTTTACAAGGTCTATTTTTTGCTTAAAGATTATACACATAAATCATATGTTTTGTTAAAATATTGGAAAATGTAGATAACAAACAAACAAACCAAAGTCATTGCCAGAGTTGATTGCAGTGCACAGTGTCTCTCGATAGGGTTCCAAAATGAAATCTTTATCGAAGCAGATAGCCTCGTCTTTCTCTCATAGAGTTGCTGGGGAGTTTGAACCACAGCATCAACAAGGCTTCCTGAAAAAAAGCAGGAGCAAAACGTGGTGTGATTTGTTCCCCTCCCATCATTTCTTTCTCTCTCTTTGTATGTGTGTGTGTCTGTGTTTAACAGTGGGGCTGATGCTTCTGACCTCCTCTAATATCACAAAGGAAAGAAGAAGCAAGATCAATAGGCCAATACTGATGACTATAATGGAGAGATCAGACACACTTCCTCATACCAATATTTTCATTTTCCACTAACCAATGTTGACCCCTGTTGTCCCTCCAGATGCCACGTGCTGCTTCTCCGATGGGTTTCATAATTCATTGCCCTGGTCACCTAGAAATCACTGACCATGGTCACAGTTCGTGGGGTTTATTAGAAAATAACAGTTTGTGATTTAGAATGATTTAGACTGAACAGGAACCAGTCAGGATACAGTTCTTCATTCAGATGGCCTTTTCTTGCTCCATGCTGATTTGTCCTGTTCAGGACTTTTTTGTATAAGGCTCACAACTCTTAGCTTTGATGAAGGCCTTCGCTGCCTCTCTACTTTCCCAAGCATGATGTCTTTCTCGAGGGACTGATCTCTCTGGATAATCCGAGAGGGTAGCAAAGAAGCTCTGCAATTTTACTTTCAAAGCTGTGTATTTAATTTAAATAAAATCTGTATGACCTTCAAAGTACTCTCCATTGCACTTAATATATTTGCCAAATATGCTATGCCATTCTTGGAAACATTTCCCAAACATCTTTTTGGATGACTGACAGAACCTCTCTTTTTCCCTTCTTCTTCACTTCTACATCTCAAGTCATTATCCTTTCATGTCTATCTGTTCTCAGGAATAAAAAGAAGTTCCATGGAGTGAGGTCAGGTGAGTCAGGTGCATGTGGGAAGAGAGGCATGCTGTTTTTTACCCAAAGCTGGCGGACTGAGATGGCTGCAGGAGCTGATACATTGTGGCAGTGGAAAAACCAGTTCTCTGTGTGCCACAAATCAGGTCTTTTTGGTTGCACATTGTTATGCAATTTTCTCAGAACCTTTACATAGAAAACTTGATTAAGTCTGACCTGGTGGAATGAACCCCAAATGCACAAAAACAAATGAGCATCATCTTGATCTTTGATGAGCTTTTTTAGGGCGATGACAACAGTGTCTTCCACTGACTTGACACATGTTTGCTTTCGGGGTTGTAAGAATAGCACCATGTCTGGTCCCCAGTAATGACCTTGGAAAAAAATTCGGGTCACTCCGGAGCTATTCTTTCAAAGGGAGGCATGTTTCTACTGGACACTCGTTTTCCTACTCAGTCAGAACTTGCGTCACAATTTCACAGCGACCCTTGTCATGATCATAGACAGATCAAAATATTCTGTTAAAAAATCACGGAACCGAGCTCTAAGATGTTTTAGATAAGTTCCCTACCTCTTTGAATAAAAGCACATAAACTTTATGGACATTTTCACCTGTTCGAGGAATTGATGGATGTCCACAACAAGGTTAGTCATCCATCGACCTTTCACCTTTTTTGAAACAAGAAAACCACTTGTACACTTGAGTCTTCCCTATAGCATTGTCCTTGTAAGCCGTTTCCAACATTGCAACAGTCTCTGCTACATTTCTCCTGAGCAGGGAACAAAATCTCACAGCCCCACGCTGTGCTTTTAAATCAGCCATCACAAAAAGGAGGTTTGAATGAAAATGCTTTTACGAAGAAATTCACTGTGACCAGAGAGAACCCTCCCTGGTGTCGCTCACCGCTCACCTAGAGGGGAAAGGAATAAAATCCAACAACATTCTATGACAGTTACATCCAGTGGAGCTTTTTTCCTTTATTTATTTTTTTGTGGTACTGCCCTGTATGTCCCAAGTATGTAAGAGAGATCAAATCTGGCCAACCCACCTCTAAAGAGCACGTTGGCGGTACTTCTTCCAAGACAGATGTGTCTGTCTCTTGAACACTTCATGATGCTTTTCAGTAGTCTTCTCCTGCACAACAGTTCACATGTATTGATTCTCCTTCAGTCTTCCTGAAGGTCAAATTCAAACAGGACTAGTAAGCAATGGAGAATACCATTTCTTTGGGCAAGGCCACCATAGTCCTCAAAGTGACATCCTTGTTTTTCCATACTCTAAAGAGGTCTTTTGCAGCAGATTTGCCTAACACAACACACCTTTTTTTGATCTCTTGGGGCTATTTTTTTTTTTTTACCACGAGCAAGACAAAATCATTGACATTTCCAACCTCTCCACCATCAGTCGTGATGTTCCCTCTTGGTCCAGTTGTGAGGATTTTGCATTGAGCTGTAGCCCCTACTGAGAGCTGCGATCTTTGATCTTCCATTAGAGGTTCTTCCTATCCCCCTTGCTTTTAGTGAACAAGGCTGTGCCATTTGTATATCATAGGTTGTCACTATCTATGTACTATACATATTTATGTCTATGTATCTCTCTATAGATATACATACTCATAGATAAAGTTTTAGTCTATTTTCTCTCTGTTGTTCAGATTGGGTAATTACTATGGTTCTATTTTTCACTTAAAGAGAAGGATCACTGCTTAATGGCCGCCCTGCAAATGTGTGAGGGGGTCCCCCCAGACTGGCAGACATTCCTAACTGAGGGATATCGATGGAACAAACATGTCAAGAGAGGGGAGAGGGGGCATGTGTATCTTGGAGAATACAAGTGCATGTGTGTCAGTAGGAAAAAGGAGAGGACCAACTTCCTAGTGGGGAAAAATGACTAATGATACTTTTAAGGACCCTAAGGTGTGTGTGTAGGGGTTGGGAAGTATGCCTGGTACTATGCCCCCAATAGGCCACATTGGTTCGAGTTTCTGTACACTCCCGGAGACCAAGGCTATGTGTCACAGAACACTGGGACATCAAACTCTGAATCTTTAAGGCACAAAACACCCTGCAAAGGCCATATGAGAGGGGTTGTGATGTGGAGAACTAGGTGAACTAAGCTCAACCTCAAACATGCCTATAACCTGAGGACCTAAAACTGAAACTACTTGGTGTGCAAAGAAGCAGAAGACAGCTATACTTAGAGGACTGAACTCCCTGTTTGCCAACTAACTTCAGTTACTAATTCATGACTAACTAATAAGTAAGTCCCTGTTTACTTATTACTTCAATGCCCTTCTTACTTTATTAAGATATGTTTGTATAAATAGGGCCTAGCCAAGTAAGGATTTATTCTTTACAAGTTAATAATCCATGTATTGCAATTTGTAGGTATTCTACACTTGTTCAATTTCCCTTTCTCAATAGTGTTTTAAAATTATTACCATGCTAATCAGTGACACTAGAAGCAGGAGTTCCTTATGTTCTAGGTGGATGATTGATAAGATTCTCTACCATAAAATAAAAAGGATGTCTCTAAGATGAACCAAAGGTAGATAAAGACATAGATTCAATAATAGATTTGGGGTTCACACTTAATTCTATCTTTAATCCCAGAACAATTAGTTGTTAAAACCTGCCCCTACTTGATACTCACCCTCAAGAAGGAAACACGGATACTGTGGGTACTACAGCAAAGTGTGGTGAAGAAATTAGATGGTTACTGGCTCTTGGAAAGAACAATCAGGGATCTTAATGGCTTATTTTTGAACAAGCAGCTATTTAAGTGAGATGTCAACTAGGCCCATTGGAGGAAGCACACCAAAATCCATGATCAAGGGATTGTAAATTATATAATCCAAATCTGAATCAGGAAAGAGTATCAGAGTTTAAATTGTGAAAGTCAGGTATGAAGAAGGATATGGATGACAATGGAATCTCAAAATACATTCGCAGGATCTACACAGGGAATAAGTCTATGTTGATTTCCATCTGTACATAATTGAGGAATGGCAGTAACCTGATGACCAGACAGAAAGTATTGGCGAGATGACTATCATAGATGAAAATGATGAATCTGATGAACAGTTAAAACCTTGTCATGTGATTTCCTCCTTGATACACTTTGTGCTTACATTTGTAGATCTTTGTACATTTGTACATTTTATGATACATTTGTACATCTGGTTATATATATATATTCATATTGGAGTTTATCTCTGTTGTATTATACCATTGTTGGTAGCTTTACTGACTTCTGTTATGCATTTTCTATGCTTTTTGGTATGTGAAGCCAGGATGGGTGAATCTATAGCGATAATAACTAGAATGAGAGTTCCTAGGTGGTGTGTCAAGGAAGGTGGAGAGGTAAAGGAGAGCTGATATCAAGGAATACAAAAAGCAAGAAATGGTTTGAAATGGATTATGGTAGTAATAATGCAACACTGCTTGATATGATTGCTGTCTGGATTAGAGAAGGAGGAGGAGGAGGGAGAGGAGGAGGGCAAGTCATCATCCCTGAGTGGCACATGAGTTTCAAGTGCTTGACTAATAACAGAGAAGTTGGTGTTTCAAACCTATCCTAATGTTCTTCCACAGATCAGACTAGAATTCTCTTTCTGAAAGGTCACAGTCTTAAGCTCACCTGGGAGCAGTTCTCCTGTGCACACATAAGGCAATCATGGGGCAAAGTCAATATGACAGAAATGGGTGTGATGTTTTAAGTTTAGAGTTGCAGCTTTTCCCATGCTGCTTGTTGAGGACTTATTTATTTAAAAAAATCTTTTTTGTCATGAATTAGGTGAAGGTTTACAAAGCAGAGCATCAGTTTTATGTCACAATTTATACTCAAGGTACCAGAACTTATTCCACCTTTTCCTCACTATTTCCTGTTTCTGTTCTTCCTTCTTTCCTAACCCTCTGAATTTTGACATTGGGTATATGTTGCCATTTTGATTTATATATATTTTAAATACCATGGATGCATTCAGTTTCAGATCTGAAGTGCCATAGTCTCAGAGGTCCCCTCTGTCCCTTTCTGGCTGGTAAACTTAGTCTCTTGTGATATGAGTTTTGTTCCACATTTTCTCCCACTCTATCCAAGGCTTCTAATGCAATGTTTCCCAAAGTGAGTGATATGTTAGACCAAAAGGGGTGGGGGTTGGGGGAGGGGGATGGTGGCAGAGGAAGAATGCAAAATCAGGTACCTACATTTATCTTGAATTATGGGATATAGTCCGATAATTTTTAATTCCCAGAAGTGTGCTGAATTTTAAAAATATTTTTCTTGAAAAGGGCACTGAAGTTGGGGAGCCTGTGTTCTCAGGTGATCCTCTTTAGAGTGATTGCTAGTGGTTCCTGGGAACCATCTAGTTCTTCTGGTCTCAGAGTTGTAGAGCCAGAAGATTGCAAGCTCCTAGTTCATTGGACTCATTATTTCCATATACCTTCTGATTTTTGACTTTTGTCTAAAGCTTTTCTTATTGTCTAAAGCTTTTCTGTCTTCCTCATTTTAGAGAGGGCAGGTCTTTCTGCCTGTATCCACTGGTTTCCCAAATGGTCAGTTTCTCTAGCTTTCAGTCTGGGATCTGTAGAACAAAACAGAATAAATTAAAACAAAAACAACCCAGGGAGAGTGCCACCATGTGGTTTCATCAGTCCTAGGCTTATCTTTTTCTTTCTGCCTTTCAGTCTTATGTGTGTCTTATACATAATGACCAGGGCCTTCAGCTACAGAGAGAGGGATATGAGGGAAGTATGCTTCCTCCATCTTCCTGAAAGGAAAGTCTTTAGTTGTTCATATGATATAAAAATATATAATTTATTTTTTTCAGAGGGGGGGAAGTAGAGTTGAGCATTTGATGTCATATTTCTTCCCCCCCCCTAAAGATTACATAAATACCCAGCTATGTATTCTTCTAATGCATTCATAGTCTCGTTTGATACATTTAAATCTTTAATCAAGTCTTTATCAAAGTCTGGCCCATTGGCCCGCCTTCATTTTCAGGGCCCTGCCCAAGAATGGAATCAGAATCTCAAGTTGTCTTCCCTTTTACCAAACCCTTCAGGTGCTCAGATAAATACCACAAGTTGAGATTTATCACTCAAGTCACTAAAAATACTTTTAGGGAAGTTGTAAGGCCAAAATCTCACTTATTTCCCCCTCAAGCAGTGAGCTAATTGCCTTTAAATCATTTATTAATTCTCATTTCTTCCCTAATTTAAAGTTCTTCCCTAATCACATATTAAATTTCTGTATAAATATAAATATTTGGGTCTGTGTCCAGACGTTCCATTCGGCCTCATTGATCCGTCTGGGTATTCTGGCACCAGGAGCCGACTCTTTTAGATTGTTGTGAACTCGAATCTGTGTCGACTTCTGAACATTGCCCTGCACCGGGCTCTGAAAGCCTCCGAAGGGAGCCTTTGCCAAGAGAGTATTAGATGACTCATAGATGAAGATGCTTTGTAAATTGCAGAGCTCTCTGGCCTCTCAAACCACCCCTGACACCAGCACTTCCTAAAGCTCTGATCTCATCCTGTCCCTTGCTGACTCCAAAACCTCCCCCAGAAGACGAGGCTCCTTGTCCTGGCCTTCACAGACGTTGCCTTCACAACCAGGGCTCCCTTGACCTTTGCAGTCTGACCGCTCACAGGTGCCAATCCAATCTTCTGTCTTCCCAACGTATCCATCACGCGTCCTAAATTTACGCTTGCTATTCCCATCTTGAAGTGCATTCCCTTAAATTGCTTACTGTCCTTCAAGCCAAAAACACCTTGCATAACTCTGGACTATGGCTCCAGAAGCGCGTTTCCTTCTTCTAAATTTCCAGCTGACTTGACCTCTCCTTATTGTGCCTTTAGCACGTATTCATTTATGACAGTTCTCCTATGACGATGTTACTTTGTTCTGTACCTTTTCTGAAAATAGATCTCATTGTGTTCAAGGATATTCTAATGTCTGTGCCTACAGACGATTGGTCTTCTTCTGCGGTGCGTCCCCTTCCCCAAACATCTCACAGCCGTCGTTCGAGGCAATGATGGCTCTTAGTGGTCTCACAGGACAGGGTAGCACTGCCCCTGTGGATTTCTGAGGCTGTACCTCTTTAAGGGAGTAGAAAGCCTCATCTCTCTCCAAGGGATTGGCTGCTGACCTTGAAGCTTGCTGTCCCACTCCCAACTCAAGGTGCCGCCAGGGCTCCTGTGTGGGCTCCTATGTCCTTGTAAAAAATTGTGATTCCCCAGGAAGCCATTCACTTACCGAATATTTATTGGCCAACGGAAGACAGAATAAGTCTAGATCTTGATAAGAGTTTGAGGACTTCAAGCTCAGACAGTTGTCTCCTCTCTTTTCTGGCACGCGTTCAGTTCACAGCAATGTCAGAGCCGAACGATGACGTTGTACCTCGGAACGGGGCCTTGGCTGAGGACATGGTCTGTGCTTGGACCAATCTGCTGGTGGGAATGAAACTGAGCTTTCTCTGATCGTCATCTTCATCATACAAAAGACGGCCCAGGAGGAGAGAAAATGAAGGTTTGGGGCCGGGGGAATTTAAATAGAAAAATATATTGAAAACAGAAGATTTTGTCTTTCTTTTTTTAGGTAGGTAGCAGGGAGTCTGGGAAAAACAACAATATCGGCAAAGCCTATTATAGGGAGCACCTGCAGTCCATCCTCAGTCCTGGCCTTGGGGGGTGGGGGGAGTTGTCCTGGCTTAGTACTCCTTGTGCTTATGTCCAAGCCCACTTTCTAAGCTGTCCATGCCATATATTCCATATCCTGACAATGATCACATGGGGGCACAATGGTCTTGTGTGCAAATGTAGGCATCTATGAATTTCTTCTTTAGCGCCTCCTGAGAATCCCCTTGAAGCTCAAGATGGTCTACATAGGACAGAAAAAGGATGTTTTCAAAATGCTATTTTGTCTGTTGTACCCCTAGCCTGCTCAAGGGGAGTCAGACCCTTGGAAACCCCTGATATCTAAGCATCCACCCTTGTTTATCACTCGATCCAATTCTTCCTTGACAACAGCTGGCTGGCTGGCTGAATGGAGGGTGCACAGTGATGAGCTGGGCCAATCAAGTTCCTGTTTTCATGAATCCGTGCTAAGATACACATAAGATCATTGTCCATTGGATATGGTGTTTAGCTTTCAGACTGCAGGATGAGTCAGGGAAGTTGGGGTGCTAAGGGAAAACTGAATAAAGAAAGAATGGGCCTGAGAAAGAGTGAGAAGAAGGCTGTTGGCAGAGGAAGGGTAAGAACATCTGTCCTGGGAGCTGCCCTGATTCCAACAGGACTCTCTTTTCAAGTTCTCTGGAGGTAAGCCCTTCCCTCCCATTCTACATCTCCTTACTTCCTGACCTTGAGTTCTTGTGAGATGATGGAGCTTAATAAGAAATGGCACACTTCTCCCTTTGCTTGGCCATGCTTGAAGGAAAGGCAGATTCCTTTTGTAGACGTGGTTGTTGCTCACTTCCCACTGCCAGTGACCCCGCACACAGTGGAACATTTCCCTGCTCAGTTCTAAGCCATCCATTTGGTGAGGGGGTGGGGGACGATCAAAACGTTGTGGTCCTCAGGCTCTTCACTGCCTGGCTTTTGAGAGTAGACCAGGAAGGCTTTCTTTCTAGCTTTCTAGTTCTGAGTAGTCTGGAAGCTCTGCAGAAACCTGTTCAGCAGCTGTCATGTGTGTTGTCAAGGAAGAATTGGATCGAGTGATAAACAAACATGGATGATTGGTATAATGTAAATTAACCCTTCTATGATGGAACTATTTTATGTCCATAAGACTTGGTTGATATGAAGTGTCTTAGTTTTCTGTTTTAACAGGAATACCACAAGTGGATGGTCTTACGCACCAAAATTTATTTTTTCAAAATTTAGCAGGCTGAAAGTCTGAATTCAGAGTGCCACCTCTAGAGAAATGCTTCCTCTTGCCTTTGGCTCTGGGGGAAGGCCCTTGTCTCCTTTAAACACCAGTGGGCCTTGTGTCTGTCATCATTTTCAGTGCAGGGATCCGAGGCTCAAAGGATACCCTCTGATCCTGGTTTTTGTTTCTTGGTGGGATGGAGATCTTACCTTTTTTGCTCACATCTTTCCCCTTTTATTCCTTGTAAACTAAAAGGTGATGGCAGGCCACATCCCAGGGATCATGGCCGTGACCTGATTTAATGTGTTGCAGTTTGCCCTAATCCCTTTACAGCTAATTGACTGAGTATATCATGGGGGATGGTTACATCATTACATAACTCCCAAACCACTGAGACTCATGACCCAGCCAAGTAGATCCATACTCTTGGATGATACAATTTGGTTTATGACAGAAGGTTTTTCAGTAATGGAATGTGTGCTGAGGCATTGAGTAAGATGGATTTTGACAAATAATATATGGGAGAAATATGTCCCCCCTGGACTCTGGAAGTAGGATAGAGATGAAATTAGCAAATCTATTTGATGTACAAACTTTGGATACAAGGGCTAACAGATAAGTCACCTGCAATGGTTGCACACAATGGCTTGAATCTTTTTCCTTAATGCTGCATTCTCTGCAAGAACTTCTACATCCCTTGCCAGATAAATGCATTCCAGCTTCTTGGAGCCCTATGCCACTGAGCACCTGCTCGCTCCTGGCTTGTGCTTTGCAAGAAGGAAGGACTTCCCATTCTTTTGATTTCCTTGCCCACTGAAAGCTTCCTCATGAGAGCACGCGTGTGATGGAGAGCTGGTTGCATCTGTTCTTGTTGTTACTTGGTGGTGTAAACAAGCATCACAGTCCCCGTAGCAAGTGCCTGGTGAGAGAGCAGCTGGCCCACAAAGGTGGAAGGTGTGCCTGATTTGAGTAAAGCTACAGCATTGCACCTGAAAAGAAATGATTCATTTGAAAATGACATCATCATGTGGATCGCAACTTCCAAACAACACACAGGCAACTGCATATGCACTTACCAGGCTTATCTGACTGTACAGAAGAGATAAATATTTTACACATTCATCAACCTGTTCGCCTTGATTTAATGCCATCAAATGTTTCTACAGACAGTCACACATGTTTCTGTAGACAGTCGCACATGTGTCTACGGACAGTCACACATGTTTCTGTAGAAAGTCACACAAGTTTCTGTAGACAGTTACCCATGTTTTTGTAGACAAGTGCATCTATTTCTGTAGACAATTGCACATGTCCCAGCTAGAAGACCTTCAACAAGGTGGATGGGCACAGCGACTGGGACAATGGGCTCAACCATAGCAACCATAGCAACCCTTATGAGGCTGGTGCCGGACCACACAGGGCTGTGTTCAGCTGGGCATCGGGAACTGATCCAATGGCACCTGACAGCAACATCAACAGCATCCCAAGGCACAGGAGCAGAAAAACATCACCAGCTCACTGGTCATGCAGGGGTTAAACCTCCAGGCGTGGTTGGATCCAAGTTAAACCTTTTTGGAGTTAATACCTCATAGGTGATGCCGCTATATTTTTCTTATTGCCTCACCCCAGGAGCCATGTGACGTCTGGCTATCCCATTATTGGTGATGTCACATTGATTTCTGTTAAAGAGGCTGACAGCCAGCTCTTTCCACTGGGTATGTAAACCGTCCCCTTTATGGTCAGCAGATGAACTGTGGGGCGACACTTGGGCAGTAGATGGATACCTTTTAACCTTCCACCTCATGGTTTTAGTTTCCTCCCTTGATCTTTTATTGAACGGATACATGTTCTTGAGCTCTGGTACTTTGGTTGTGGCAGGTTACTGGGGAACTGGGAAGAGACCTCATGGATTCTCTTTTCTTACAGATAATTAGGCATATTACTCTTGTTATGGATAGATAGATAGACTGCTATCTATTGCAGCCTAAGAAACCATTCCCAAATATTGCCACTTAAATCAACGTCTTAGTCTGAGTTCTAGAGAGGACCCAAATGAGGGAAGTGTATCTGTAAACATATCTAGAGAGACTTTTTATCAAGGCACCGGCTCACCTGGTTGGGGAAGTCTCGAATCCGTGGGGCAGCAGTGGAGTGGAAGCCCCTCTTGACCCCTGTAGCAGTAGGGACTGACAAACTCCCACCTGCAGGTTTGGTAGCAGGCTACTGACTCATGTCTCAAGAACTGGAAGCTTGAAGATGATGATGTGAATTGGTGACTGAATGGGGATTGGACAGAGAGTGGGTGTTGCTAGACCCTCCATATATATTGGATGCCCACCACATCCCCAAAGAAAATCCCTGTCTTTTGACTGATTATTCACACCAGGTCACAAAATAAAGGATGATTGCATAATAGCTCCCTGGTCACTGATAATTATGGCCCAACTAAATTGGCACGTAACCATCATGAAGCACAAGTACTTTCTAATTTGTCATCATTCTGGTGGGCCAGGGATTCTGGAGGGGCTCTGTCAGGAGTTTCTGGGTGGGAGTCTGTCACAGGATTAGCATGAGTTGAGTCTGGAGCCAGCAAGAGAAGCCCCGTCAGAGTGGTCAACATTAGGTTGAAATCAACCATAGCTCCATGAGAGAAAAGCAAGGCCTTCTGCTCCCATCAAGAGTGACAGCAGCACTTCTCAACCTGTGGGTCACAACCCCTTGGGGAGGTCAAATGATCCTTTCACAGCATTCATAACAGTAGCAAAATGACAGCGATGAAGCAGCATTGAAAATAAAGGTATGGTTGGGGGGGTCACCACCACATGAGGAACTGTATGAAAGGGTGGTGGCATAAGGAAGGTTGAGAACTGCTGAGTTTCAGTCTCAGAAATGCCCAGGGCACGCAGTGGCTGTGTGAGTCAGTGTGTGGAGCCAGGAAAGCAGCAAGTGAGGTTCTTGAGGGGATGGTTGGATATCCAAGTTTTGGTTTCTTCAGAGCAAGATGGTCTTAGGGTGGTAGGACTTCTTTACATGACTCGGGTTTCTGCATGTTTCCACTGAACCAGACACTTGCGATCTTTTGTGTGATCTAGTCTTGGAAGTCACAGAGTCACTTAATTTGACCAGGGAGAGATTGAACAGTTGAGGACGTAGATCCCATTTCCCAATGATGGAGGGTCAGACAATTTGTGGACATACTTTAAAGCCACCACATTAACCACAAAATTATGGAGTAAACATATGTACCTCTGCCTTTACTAATATTTGTATTTTAAAAAGAACATGAGTAATTGGTTAATGATAAAGCAAATTGAACAATTAGAAGTGAGACTGAAAGAAAAATCAATTAAAAGCATCAGTCTATTCCCTTGGACTGATTGTAGTTCTTTCCATTAAGCACCACAAATGGCTTTCTGACAGTGAACAGAAAACACAAGCACTCTGGGGTCTCAGCTCTGGGGTCTGATAATAGGAAGTTGGTCACTTTATGTTCAGCGTCACTATTTTTCGCCTTTGACAGTTTTTGGAAGACTTTAACACAGAAGTGCTTTCCTCGGGGCCACTGAGAAACTGTCCACACCCGGCTTTGATTGCTCCCAAGAGAGAGACAGGCTCTTTCTGAGGACCACGTGACACCATTCCCTGTGGAGCCAGAGAGAGTGATGCTCCGACGACCTGTGTCTCGTTTCTATGGGGAGCTTGCCGCGAGTGTCCGGAGGTTGCCTTTGGATGGCATAACAAGGTCTGGCAGCCAAGGGCTGCAGTGAACCTGCTGCAGTGAAGTTGAGAATCATGAAGGTCAAGAGGGATCGGCTCTTTGAATAAAAAGCTCTGGGGTTGGACCTGGGCTGCGGTGTTCTTTAAAGCTTTCCAGATGATCCTGGTGTGCTGGGAGAGTCAAGACTTACTGTTTTGGAGCTGGAAGTGGGTTGATATTTTCTGAAATATTATATAAACCACCGTGAAAACTAAATATTTCTGGTTTTGTAGGTCATGCCGCCCCCTGTTGCAAATCTACAACTTGCTCTTGTAGCAGGAAAGCAGCCGCAGACAATACACCAATGAGTGTGCTTGTGATACCATAAAACTTTATTTATACAAACAAATGGCCCATGGGTTTGGCCTCTGTGGCCAAGTTTGCCAACCTCTGATTCAGGAGAACAGTGAACTTACAATTCTCTTCAACAGCATCCTCCTAGTATGGGGTGACTCAAGGGTGTAGATGTGAAAGAAGAAAACCTTGTAAGAATGATTGCCGGCAGGGCACAGGTAGTTTGGTCACTCAAATTACTCATTAATATAGTTGACAAGACCATTGGTTCTGTTGTATGATCATCTGAACATTCCAGTCCTCTCTCCAAAGCTTCCTGAGGGAGATTGTGACTTAGCTGGCCTTGGTAGGTCATGGAGCAGGAGGCATGTCCAGTTCTGGTCTCCAAGCTCTGACTCTTCCCAGTACTGTCCCGTTCCAGGCTCAACTCAGATTTGCCCACAGAGCCCTTGCTTCTGTGGCTCTTTAGACACACCGAGAGATCAGTTCTGCACCTCAGAACCCAGGTGGGTTGTTTTCTAATAGCTTTCTCTCCAATCAGACTGAAAGTCAAGAGGACAGGGTTAGTGTACTATTCTGAACCCATCCCAACAACAATGATGTCACACCAGCACTTTCTTCATCTCTGATTGCCTTGGGATCAATTTTCCGGATGAGCCCCTGTGTGTCTGACGTGGGTAACTGCCTCCTCCCATGGCCACTGTCCTTTTTTCCAAAAGCTTAACACTTGGGTTCAGAAGGCCCTATTGTCTTCTGAGCACCTTTGTGGGCCTCTCACTCGGTGTTTACCATCTTCTAAATGAGAGTGCACACTATGTCATTATGATCAGGGCGACCTAATCTTGGGTCAGTTTCCAACTGTGTGATCGTGGGCGAATTCTCATCTGCTCTTGACATTTTAAATCCTAATAATGCTGACATAGCTTCCTTATCTCTGCCTACTCTTCTTGGAATGGTCCACTAGCTTGAACAGTCCATTTGGAATTCTTAGCATGTATTAAAGGGTTTAGTGAAGAGTACCTTGTCCACCTTCTGGCTGCACTTAATATGAAACTATCTGCAGTATTAATCAATGCCCTTTGCTCTTATGAGCGCTTCTATCACATGACATCTTTTGAATAAATTTGACATTTTGTAAAATTTGACATCATTTCATCAATGTGTATGAAAAATTTGATTTCTCTGGGTCCTAAGAACTGTAGACATCTAGGCGATTTACTTCCAAAGAGAAAAAGATCATTTACATTTCTGTTGAAAAAGGCTAATTCTGAAAAAAATAATCAAACACAATTTCTCAAATGCCGCAATAATTGTGAGGGTGGGTCATGCTTGTTCAGCTGTACTTTGGGTCACTGTGTTAGCCTGGCTTGTCTAGAGAGGCAAACGCTTTTGTGTCAGGCCAGGACCAGATTAAGGAGATCTGTTCTTCCCACCGGGGCTGGGCTGCTGCACCGATGATCCCATCATGGAGTTGAGGTGCCCAGGCTGTTAGATCATGGACAGAAGCCTGGCCCACCTAGATTGACATAAAATAGTCACTATGAGTTAAAAATCTCACAAGTGTCAATTTCTCACCCATGAGACAGCTCTAGTTATTAAAATAATTATTTTGAGTGTCAACAGGGAAATTGATGTAGCTTTTCTTTCTGAAAGTCATTGGGCGACACTCAAAAGGAGATTATTGATGCTTAGCAATGTGTTTTACAATAGAAATTCGAGCTGTATCGGTGTCTATTTGAATGGACTGAGAAGTGCAGGGAAAGTGTGCGAAGCTGGTTGGGGATAAGGACACAGAGGTGGACTGTGGTTCATTGTTGGGCCGCTAGTTAAGGATCTATTTACAGACCTATGTGTGTGTGTGTGTGTGTGTGTGCGTGCGTGTGTGCGTGTGTGTGTGTGTGTGTGTGTGTGTGTGTGTGTGTCAGGGGCAGAGTGGGGGTGTATGGGTGAGGGGTGGCCTTCCTGGGCACCAGAAGAAAGCCTGAGGCTTTTCATGAACTCTCAACTATTTGAATAAGCATGATTTTTTTTTGGTTGGACTGGACCCTGTTAACCAATGTTCCAATGATTTTGTCTCCCACCACCATTTTTCAGAGACAATAATGAGAAGGAAGGGGCCGAGCTCTGTGACTGGCAGAGGTAAGGATTCATTTTCTGTTTTTTTTTTTCCTGTGCTCGAGGTCTTGCCAGTCTTGCTGGTGAAGTTCCCCTCAGAGAGAAGCAGGAAGGGAAAAGGCAGACCATGGTGGTGGCAGGATGGGTTGGCGAGTGAACTGCCTGGCCCGATCCCAGCTGGGTGGTCCTAGGGGCTTTACCTTTTTGACCATTCACTCTGAACCCCGTGAAGCCCAGGCTGACTCACAGCAGACAGGACCACCCTCATCAAGACAAAAGGGGACTTGAAATCACTTTTAAAATTCATTTCTAACTTTATGATCCCCAGCACTGGCCAAGTCAAAGACAGACTGGAGGTTTGAATTTTCTTCTTTTTTTTTTTTTCTTGGGGTGGCATCACTGCCCTCTGGTGGTTGTGGGAGCTACCCAGCCTTGCTCTTGGAGAACTGCTGCTGGATTTGAACCACCAAGCCCATGGGCGGTAGTCCTGCACTCAACCACTTACGCCACTGGGACTCAGCCCCTGAATTTTCTAATAAATTAGCCGCCTGTATTTTCTATAATCAATCTGTCAAAAAAAAATGTCATGTTTGATAGATTGTCAATGAAAATGAGGGAGTGTCCTACAGGGCCTTAGCAAAACCCATGATGGGTTGAGTGGCCGGCTTGGCCATGGGGCATTGGGCCTCTGGAGAACACTCGCCTAATCCTCTTGCTGACTCAGAACTTTCTGTCCCCTTCTCAAATCCTCCTCATTCTCCTGGGGGGTGGGTGGTGGTGGTGCTGGGCATAGTGCTGTACACAGGAGGTGATTGCAGGGGTTGAACTGGCCCCACGCCCTTGTTGGATGTCTCTCTTCCCCCTCTGGTGGCTTCTTGCAGCTCCATCCTGGTAAGTTGCAAAGCTAGCCCTTGGATGACTTCATTCTATTGCTGCCCTCCAACCTCTCCTTCACACTCCCATTCCCCTGCTCTCATTGTATATATCACATTTGCTGACAATAGAATATTATTAATTTTTATCAAGAGAAAGAAATGAGGGAAACCCTCAGTAATAGCCACAGTGGACACAAATACACACAGGATCATGAAGACTGAGCACTGTTTTATTTGGATCCAATTCAATGGCAAGGAAGAAGAGCCAACAATTGCCCCCTAGCATTTCACATTGAAATAAGGGCTCCCAGCTTCAGGTCAGCCATTCTGAAATGACTACAGAGAATCGATTGAGTGTTGTGTGTTGACTGCTGATCACAGGTTAGAAGGAGCATAAAAGGCCTCATTGTGGTTGTTAGTAAAAACGTGGTCCAACATGGTATTGTTCCTCAAATTTGCTAGAAGTAGCACACTAAGTTCCTTAGCAAAGCTTATTAGACCTGTTAGAAGAGGTATAAGTACCATATGCACTTGAGTATAAGTCGAGCTTTCCAGCTCATTTTAAATGCAGCTTTTGTGGTAAAATTAGGTGCCTCAATAGATAGTGGGGGCGGCTTATACTTGAGTATATACAATAACTAGTCTGTAGTTTCCTGTTAAGAAAGAAAAGGCAATGATAGGGCACTTCCAGTCTGTCAGCAGTCATGCCTTATACCTTTATTTTCTCCTCTGTTTTGAGTGTGTGTGTGTGTGTGTGTGTGTGTGTAAACCTGATGCAGATAATGTTGCTAGTCTATGAGATAGAAATGAGGATTTCTCTGAGATTGCTAAGAAAGCTCTGATTTAGCTATCTATTGTGGTGAAACAAAATAACAAAGAATCAAAACAAAACAGCTTAACATGGCAATGATGTATGATTTCTTAGTATTTTGTAAGTCAGAGATTGAGATAGGGTTTAGCTGGTGGTTCTTCCATTTCACAGGAGGTTGACTGTGTCACTCATGTAGCTGCATTCATGTTAGGGCAGTGGTTCTCAACATGTGGGTAGCGACCCCTTTGGGGGTCAAATGACCTTTTCAAAGGGGTCACCTAAAGCCATTAAAAAACACATATTTCCAATGGTTTTAGGAACTAAGACACTGCTCCTCTGTCTACTGGTGGGTCCGCCCACATGCAGATATGCCCACATATGAGTACCTAGTGTGATGATGTCCTCATACCAACCCCATCACATACTCCCATACAAACACAGGTGCATGTGACAGGGCTAGCACCATAATGTCCTTATGGGGACCAATCACAAATGTGTAGAGAGCAGCTACTGTGTGGAGAGCAGATGCTGTGTTGAAAGAAGCAGTATTGGAGGTAATACGATACTTCATGAATTATCATTACATATTGTTTTTGTGATTAATCCCTAAGCTTTAATTATGTTCAATTTGTAACAATGAAAATACATCCTACATATCAGGTATTTGCATAGTGATTCATAATAGTAACAAGATGACATTATGAAGTAACGATAAAAATAATTTTATGGTTAGGGGGCTGGGTCACCACCACCTTAGGAACTGCATGAAAGGGCCGTGGCATGAGGAAGGTTGAGAACCACTGTGATAAAGTATCTGGGGTAGAAAGTCAAAGACAGCCTCTCATTGTCTGTTGCTTTTCTCCACCTGGCCTCTCATCTTCTGAGTACAGGCTGCACTTCCTTATAGCATACGGTGACCAGACGTCATTTTTTTTTAACAATTTAAAAATGTCCCGCAACATTTTAAAATTAAAATGAATATATTACAATACTATTTTTGCACTCAATGAAAATTTAGTTGCTCCATAGAGACCAAATTTTTAACCAAGACACCTCCCCCTCCCAATAAATGGTGTCCCACTTAAAATCTGGTCACTTAATTTATAGCAACATAGCTGGATTTAGGGGTCAAAAGGTGGGAACTTTCAGGCTTCTTTAGATCTGGTT
The DNA here is from genome assembly GCA_004026705.1 of Nesogale talazaci. Taxonomy (NCBI): domain Eukaryota; kingdom Metazoa; phylum Chordata; class Mammalia; order Afrosoricida; family Tenrecidae; genus Nesogale; species Nesogale talazaci. The sequence continues at coordinate 24,160 of PVJH01015791.1, forward strand.
CCTGAACTGGTTAGAGTTCTGATCCCACCTTAGTCTATTAGTCAAGACAAGTCAGAAGGTCACCCCAGATTCAAAGGCAAGAGACAAAGCCCTTGCCCAAAGAGACAAAGAGACTCATTTCTTTATGGCAGGAGTGGAAATCTCTTTCTTGAAGAATGAAAAACACTGACAGGAGATGCGGGTGATGACATTCAAAGAATCAGTAGAGGAAAATTTCCATCAAAAGTCTGTGGTGGAAAATAGCATTTTTTCTGAAAGAATTTATTATTACTAGTTGCTGATTAGGAAATTTGTAAGTAGCACAATTCTGTAAGAAAGCTTAAATACTAGCTTGCTGGGAAATGGACAACTGAAGCCTTATAGAAAATGTAAAGCTCAGGGATCCTTATCAGACCTACTGAGAAATTGCTTAACTTCATTGTTCTTAGGACTCTAAGCCATTAAGTCTTAGTTTACTATCCAGATAGGCCAATGGCTAGAAATACCCAGTGACTCCCAGTCCAGGGATTAATTCTCCTTTCCACCATTGATCATGTGGATCAGTGCTCTTAAAGTGGCAGTTCTGTTGGAAGAAACTTGAATCCGGTTGACTTCCTTTGCTGTCATCTAGAGTGTTCTTTCTGCCTTTGGCAATATGGATGCTTTAGGCTGGATCGTTCTTTGTTGTGTCGGCCTCCTTTGCAGTCTTGTGGGCCTCCACCCACCAGATGCTGGTAGTGTTCTTCTTCTTAATTGTGACAAACCCAAATTTCTCTGGACATGCCCAGAGTTCCTAGTAATACCCATTGCCATAACCCATTGACATCCATGGCACTGACATCCATTGGGTGGTCGTTTCTTGAGCCAAGAAATGGACTTGCTTCTGGGTTCATAGACCCTAATTTCCAAACAGAAAGCCAGCCAATAGATCTACAGAGGACTTCTTCTGCCTGCTTTGAATACCTGTAGACATAAAAGGTCATATCACTTAAACATATAAAATTAAAATCGCATTCGGTGACATGTGTTGGGCAAACACTTACCTTTGAGTCATGTATGACTGAGGGTGTGGCCAGGCCTGTATGTCAGTAAACCTTGGGCTGTACAGTGTTTGCAAAGACTGATTGTTCAGGAGCAGACTGTCAGCCCTTTCTACTGGGTTCCGTCTGGGTGGACTCGGACCTCCAATCTTTCAGTTAGTAGCCAAGCACTTACTGCTTGTGCCCCCAGGGGTGCTATCTTTGCCATCATTCATATGCGATCTGGTGAATTTTCAATGAAAAACAATGGCTTAAAATTCAGTTATTTTAGAAACCCTAGAAGGTGCAGTTTATAGGACTTTCTTGTGAACTTAAGCTCCTATTTGCTGGCAAACGTGGGTTGCGGTCTCTTTCCCTTCCTTCCCCCAGGGGGAGGGGATGCTCAATCACTAAGTTCCCAAAACACAGAGTGAAGCAGAGATCTGGCAAAGAGTCTCATTGATTGGAGACAAGGTGACCAGAAAACATTCCATTTTTAAAACACGTCCTGATTCAAGTATTATTTAGACTGTCTTTCTACCCTAATCTCATTATTGAAAGTCTTCCTTTTCCTTGGTATTATGTTCAAACAGCCAAAGTGTTGGATCAATTATTCTTTCCTCGTGGCTTATGATTCGAGTCTGGATTGCGACACGACTTCTACTTTGCAAGCTTCTGCCTCCCTTTGTCACGTGAATGACAAGGTTGAGGGAACTACAGAAACAACAAGCACAGAGAAGTGAAATCATTTCAAGGGTTCTTGCTCAGGAAATGTAAAACACAGCCCGGAAATATCTGGGGAGGCAAAATAGAGCGTGTGCCCCAGTTTCATTTCCAAGTCTGAACTGCTGATGGTTCCTGGTGGTGCAAGGGATTAAGCACACCGTCGTTCACCCGCAGACTGGTGCTTTGAACCTGTGCAGTGGCTCCCTGGAAAGAAAGATCTGGCCATTGAGCCCATAAAAATTTGCAGCCCAGAAAACCCAATGGAATGGTTCTACGTGGCCACGGAGGGCTGCTAAGAGTCAACAATCCACTCCATGATCCTTCACAACAAAGGCTCCACAGTAATACAAAGTCACTGTACACACATTTATATTTCTTTGGATACCATTAACAGCTCTGGAAATGGACCAAACAAAAAAAATCTGCAAATCAATCTACACAGCTTCTCCACATATAAATGGGAGCTTGATCCGGCTTTCTAATTTGCCTGTTCAAGCTCTCCCCCCATATCCAAATACCTGCAAAATCCAAATACCTGCTTGCTCTGCTCATTTGGAAAAAACTCCTGATGGTTTCCCCTCTGGCATTTTGAAGAACTACAGGCTGAAGATGGTACATAATTCTCATGTCTGTGCGAGTTAATATTTCTGCCCAGTTCCTAATAAAATATAGTTGAATTCCCCACCAGAAGATGTTATCTCTTGTCTGTCGTGCACTTGACTGTGACAACGAAATGCTGCCTGCATTTGAAGTTGAGATCTGTGGTGAATAATTTTGTCAGTCTGCTTCCCTGCTCCCAATTTTTTTGTTGTAGATGAATTTAAAAATTGTTTTGCCCAATCATGTGAAATAAAGACTTGGATGCTTAAGGTGAAATTGGTGGCATAATTATGCTGAAGTAGTTATCATTTTAATAACTTGCTTTCCCTCCCATTGCACCCTTTCCCCTGCCTTACCACCATGAGATTTGAAGCTGAACGTCTGTCATGATTTGCCTAACACTGCCTCACATCTGGATACGAATTACCTTTAATTATATCCTCCAGGAGCCCAATTTTCTCCGCAGAAGAATTCTCCTCCAGAGCTCCATAGTTACATAAGGATCTGGCCCATTAATTTCTCTGTTGATTTTAATTTCTCCTGAGGATCACATCTTTGGCAAAAGTATAAAATTTCACTGAGAGACTAAGGCAGAAAGACAAAGAAGCAACATTCCAGGTCAGATATGGTTTCTACAGAGACAAATCAACGTGAGCCGACAGGACATCTGGTCTTCCAAACCAGAGGAGTCTGATTAGGCCAGCTACATCAATGAGCACATGCCCAGACTCACAATGAAATCTAATAAGATTGAGTGCACCTTTCCACGATTTCCTGTGAGGCTTTTCTGGAATAAAGTGGCATTTGTGTAAGGATTCGCTACGTTTGTGTCCCTGAGGGGAGGTCTTCAGGTAAGTGTTACCAAGGAAGAAGTGTTGGAGAGAGAAGCTGCGGGACCCCTTTGGAGCAGCCGCAGAGAAAGACATCTTTGTAAGGACCCCCAGAGACAACCTTCACTTCTTCAGCTGATATGGTTTCCTCATCTTTGAATTCTGAATGGCACCCCAAATCTTGACATTAAGACTCATGTAATCTCCTATGTTAGCTTAGTGTCCTTCAGAAAGATCACTTAATCAGCATTTCAATTTAATTTGCTTTGTGAAAGTTCTCATTGTTGCTCTTTTAATCATAGTTTGGTTTAATATGAGAGCGTGCATCTTAGTCCCTAGTGCTGCCTGAACAGATATACCATAAATGAGTGATTTTGAAGGACAGAAGTTCATGTTCTCACTGTTCTAGAGATTGAATGTCCAAATCAGACCCTCATTGATTCCTTTCCTATCAGTGCTCTCGGGGTTTCAATCATTCCTTGGTGATCCACATAGGATATCTGTTTTCCCATGTTGCGTGTGTGTATATATATCTTCTATGTAACTCAGAAGTCATTGGTTTTAGGATTCACCCTACACTAGTAAGACCTCAGCTGGTTGATTCCATCGTAGTTGATTGCCTCGTGGGCATGGACAATAACATTGGATGTAGGTGATTGCCTCAGATGGCATGGGACTACATTCAGAGGTCTGTTGTTTCTGTTGTCATGGCTGGATTGTCCACTCAGTTCCACTTCATAGTGATCTTATGAAAAGCAAAATGAGACACTGATCAGTCCTGCAGCAGCCTGACTTTCGATGCCAGTTTGAGCCTCTTGTCGCAGCCATTCTGTCAACCCATCACTTGGAGAGTTGTCCTCTTTTCTCTGACTCTCTATTTTACCCAGTGGTATGTCTTCTAGAGAGGGGCCCCTCCTGACGACATGTCCGAAGTATGTGAGATTAAGTCTCACCAGGTCCACTCCTGCACCACTTGTCTGTCAGTTAGCTGTACTTTGGTGGCGATGCATTGCTTTGATGTCGTCACTTTTATTTCAAACACTGGCAGGCTCCCCGAGGTGCAGAGGTTTCAGTAGAGCTTCCAGACCAAGAACGGACTGCAGAGAACAGGCTGTGCATTTCTGAGGGATAAGCCATCGAAAGCCTGATGAACAGCAGGGGAACATTATTCGATACTGAGAGGCTCATGAAGAGCAAGAGGACATTGTCACAGGATTGTGCAGAATGAACTGTTTTAGTGGTTGGCCAGGAAACTGCCTTCCAAATTTCTTGGCACAGCCAAGGGAGCGTTTCCAGCATTTTGTTTCCTTTGTTGAAACATCTCAATTGATGTTCTGTCAATTCTCCCTTTTAAAATTTTTGTACACTGTTCTATTAGTGTACAATCCAAGCATCATGCAATTAAACAGCTCAGTCATATCAAGAAGTAGTGTGCAACTACTCCCACAGTCAGTTTTAGAACATTGTTTCCTTCTTATACTCCTTGTTGTTAGTATTAGATGTCATTGTGAGTCTGAGCATGCGCTCAATGATGTAGCGGGGCTAATGAGACTCCAGTTTGGAGGACCAGATGTCCTTTCTGCTCACAGTGATTTTTCTCTGTAGAAATGCACCTGATGTTTCTGATCTCATCTTCATGCATTTCCCCGCAACCTCCCCTGCCATATCCCCAAAGAATTCTGACTCCATGATTGCTTCTATAGAGTGACCCATCTTGGGTTTCACACATTGAAAAACATAGAAAAAAACATAGCAAAGGGTCAAAGAGGCCACCAACAGTAACAAAATGCAGCAGAGATAAACCCAGTTTGAAAGAAAACAGAAAATATTAAAAATTAGAGCAAATTCAAAATGTGCCAAAGGGAGCTGGGTTTTACCCTAGGTGGATCCATCAAAGTTCACTTTCCAATGTGTCCTGACATTCCTAATCCTTGATTTTCAGCAGGGTTTTCAGGATAGCTCGGGTGTCTTCAATCAATATCATTAATTCTCAATCAGATGCTACCTTCTGGCATGGATGGGCATCATTCATTTCTTTTTGGTACAGTGATTCTGTGCTTTGCTTTCAGCTTCACCTTTTTTTTTAAATGAAGGGCTGACTTAAAATTTATTTATCAACGTAACATACATGTGACAAAATCATGTAAAACATAATTGTGTAGCTCAATTCATTTTTATAAAGTGAGTGTCCATGTGAAGAAACAGAATATAGACTATATTTCATTGTTCATCAATGGATGCTTTCTCCAGGATTTTGCCCATTGAATTTTTCAATATTGCAACTCAAAGCTTGGATTTTTTTCTTCAATTCAAAAAAAAAAAGACAAAAAAGAAAGAAAGATATTTTCTAAGTCCACAAATTTGCATGTTTCCTTAGTATGCTTTTCTGTCTTTTAAAACTGCCCTTTGCCATGTTTTATTTAGTTATTTTACACTATCTTTCCTCTGTTCACTTTAGCAAACTCTCCATTCAAAAGCAGAGCTCAGAGTCTCTTCTCTATAGATCACCAGATCTTTTCTTCCACAGAGTGGCTGATGGATTCCAGCTGCCAATTTCCTGTTACCAGCCAGGCTTTCAACCACTGCTCCACAAGAGTTCTGTGAACAGAGCATCAGAACACAACTGCAATTGCCTGATAACCAACAGACAAATTGTTGGCTTCCTTCATTTGGAAGTGTATTAACCTCATACCTCGGCATTAACCAGAATACCATCTTTCAGAAGGTAACCTGAAGAATGGTGATGTAGGTTTGTGTATCAAACCTGTGGCAATTTTGCTGTATCCCCCTCTTCTCGCATCATAAATTGTGTACCTTGAGAAGAAGGCAGACAGGCCATCTTCTTTCTTCCAGAATAGATGTGTACGATGGCTGAGTTCACATGGACTGCAAGTACATGTGATTGAAGCCATTTGGGTTTCATAATACAAGAGACTGGAGTAACAAGAAAATCTTTCTCTTGATCACTCATTTCCTTTCATGAGGAATCCCGGTGTGGAGCAAATAGTTAAATGCTTTGTTGGTAACCAAAAGATGAATGGGACCAATTGGGTTCATTCAGGGGTGCATCGGAAGAAAGGCATGGGAACATACTTTTGAAAGATCAGCCATTGAACACTCTGTGGAACCCACTGGGAGATGGGGTTCACTCTGAGTCTGAATTGACTCAGAGACACATAACAACCATGCTCTAGACAATGGGTAAAAAAAAAATCTTACCATTGAGAAGTACATAAGAGTTGAGCATATATGAAATGTAACAATCAATACATTGTCAGCTAAAAGGTTTGAATTGTCAAATGATATTAGGAGGGAACGGGAGCCATGGTGGCTCAGTGGTTAAGCATTTTATCCCTAGCCAAAGAGAGATGTGACAGCCTGCTTCTGTAAAGATGTGTTGGAGACCCCATGGAGGAAGTTCTATAGAGTTGATCCAGTACAAATGGACTCAGTGGCAGTGGGTGAAGTTAAGGGGGAGGCAGGAAGGGTGACTTATTTCTTGCTTTGGGGTTAGACATTGGAATGCATAGGGTCAGGTAAAGCAGTGTATAGATTACATTTGAGTTGGGTCTTGAATGAAGGAATCGTTTGGATCATAGAGATTAAGAATGTAACGGGTGGGCCTCCCTCAGACAGAGGACATGCTAAGAGGCGTGAGTGCAGCCATATGAAGATGTGTGCAAAAGAAGTAGCTCAGGGTGACAGGAGCATGTGATCCATGGGTCTTGGTATCATCAGAGCTGTTCTCACTCTGGATTCTGGTTGGAATTGTTCTTTCTTCCCCTTCAAATTAGTCTCAGCAACGCATCTTTTCTTGAATTCCCATAAAAGTGAACCCTGAGATAGTGCCTTGGGTACCGTGATGAATGTTTGGGAAGTGAGTTCAAGGAATCAAAGAAAGGAAGTAGGGAGATAGGGCTGGAGAAACTCAATGAATCTTGGTGCTCAGGACTGTTTGCGGACCGCTGGGGAAAATGAGAGGATCACATCTCAGAACTGTGCCATGACATGTTTAAACACATTTGGCATAAATAGTTTGGTGTGATCTGGAACCTCAGTTGCACTCCTTTTGAATTTCCCCTATCTAAGAAACCATTGGTTTCGCTGCACTCCAATGAAACATGACTTAGTAAAATAGACAATGGGCTGGTTTTGGTGCGAGAACTGCAGTTTGCTGGTTCCTGATGCTTGTTTCGTTTGTGATTAAAGCTGGCTCCCTAAAGCCGAAGAAGAGGAAAATGTGAAAAAATAAAAAATAAAAAAAAAAGAGGAAAATGTGAAGTCTTGGGCAAGCAATTCTTTTTTAAGCAAGTGATGCTAAATTGTACACAGCTCTTCCACTCACATTCCACTGGTAAGAACTGGTCATGTGGCCATATCTAGCTGCAAGGAAGCTGGAGACATAAGTTAGGCTACCATGTGTTTTGCTAAAGTGAAAAGGTAGTTGTAGTTCTAGTATCAACTTGGAAGAAGTGAGGATGGAGAGTGGACAATAACGAGCAGTATGTGTCCCATTTTCTTTATGAAAGCAAAATGACTTAAACCAAGGGTTGTCAAATTTGTTCTGTTGATGACCAGGTAGCAAATATTTTAGTCTTTGGGAGCCATATGCAGATGATCTCTGTTACAAGCACTCACCTATGTCACTGTAGTGCAAAAATAACCATAGATCCATTGTTGCAGAGTCGTTTCACATTCATAGTGTCCCTACAGGGCCAAATACAACCGTCCTATAGGATTTCTAAGGCTGTGATTTGGGTGAAAGTTTGCAAAGCAAGTCAGTTTCCCATTCCAAAATTCATACACATTTTGTTTCATGACATTGACTGCAAATCAATGTAACAGTCTCTCTTCCCACTTTCTGTGTTTCTAGCTTCCATACATCCTGCCCTTTCCCAGTCCCTCCTGTTGCTTGAGATTTATCCCTGGGAAAAGACTGCCCTTTTTATCTGTTGGTTGATTGTTCTAAGGAGTAAATTGCTCCCTGGTGTAACTGTTCACTGTAAGGCCTGCTTATTGTTTGGCTGAAAGATAAGCCACAGGTTTGAGTTTAGTTCCAGGCTTGACTGGTGATCAGAGTCATGGAGGTTCCACTAGGCTCTCTCAGATGAGAAAGCCTTGTCAAGGCTGTAACCTTTGTGAGAGGAGACATGGTAGGGTAGTGGGTTGAGTGTTGGGCTATTAACCACCAGGTCGAGCATTTGAGCACACTGCTGTCCTCCGAGGTAGGAAGATAAGGCCATTTGTTCTCAGAATTCTAGAGAGCTAGAGGGTGATTATGAGCAGGAAGTGAGGCAGAGGGGCTGTCTCAGGGGTTTTCTTAATGGAAGCATATTCCCATCATCTTTCTCCCAGAGATTGGCTAATGAATTAGAACTTCTGACCCTTCTGCTCGGAGCTGAGTGCTTAACCACTATGCCACCAGGGTTTCTTGAATCAACCATAGGCTTTAGTTTGTGAACTTCCGATTTAAGCCGTAAGTATAACCCATGTGCTCATTTGGTATAAACTCCATGGAAGGACAGTACCAACCATTCATGTAGTGCTTTGTTCTTTGACTTCGATAGAGGTGTCACCTGGGGAAGGTAGTGGCTCTCCAGGCAAACCCAAACTTTCTTGCTGCTCTGGACCAGTCTTTATTTACGAAAAATAAAGTGTCAGCATGAAAGTCAATATGACTAGGTTAATAAGACTATCTGTGCTCTGATTCATTATGTGATAACCTTTTTTTAGAGTTTTGAGGAGTTCTTCATGGTCTTCCATGTGGTAGCTAAAAGTCACATCATAATTGTGTTAGACAGGGTTCTCTAGAGAAAAAAAACAGACACTTATGATATATCATATATATATATATATATATATATATATATATTTCCAACAGTCCCCAGCTCAATTGATGTATACACCAGCAGTGTGGCAAGCCAGGTCTCAAAGGAGCCTTAAACTGTATTGAGACGGTTCACAGATTGGGTGTCCCACAGGTGGTGTAGTTTGCAAGTTGAGGCAGAGAACTAGCTAAAGCAGCTGCACACTGGCCAGGTCATCAGAGAGCAAGAGACAGAAAGGCAAGACTCACCAAGCCATTTTTTGCTTTGTCCTTTAATTAAACTGCAACCTTATTAATCCCACATGTGTCTATTGGCCACGTTGGCACGGCAAACTGGCCTATCACAATAATTCTTATTGAAATAGTAAATGCAGCAAGAATTAAAACCACAAAAATGGAAGGTTTAAATGAACATTTTGTGGTGTTTAGATAAAGACAGACTTTTAAAGTTTAAGGAAAAGAACAATTTAAATGGAAAATTACAGTGGGTTTGGTTATTGCTCGTCAAATCTAATAAATAAAGCTACATTGTCTCAAACTGAAAACTTCTGCATACTTATAAATACAAGGTAAACACACACAAATATTTGGAACAAGTGACAATAGGATTATTAACAAATCTTAACATAGTCTTAATATGTAGTTTTAATGAATCAATAAGAAAAATAGTTCCCTTAGATAATTCGGAAAGGACATGCACAACCAATTCATTACAGTGAGATATGGGCTGAGCCCCGGTGGCGTAAGTGATTGAGTGCGGAACTGCAGCCCACGGGCTTGGTGGTTCAAATCCAGTGGCGGCTCTCAGGAGCGGCACTGGGTAGCGCCCACGACCACCAGAGGCAGTGATGCCCACAAAAAAAAATGATATATGAAGAGCAAATAAACATAGAAAAACTTATCTGACTTTCAGAGAAGTGACAGAAAAGGGGAAGGCATGGGGCCTTGTGAGAGAGATGGACTGGTTCACCAGAGGTCCTGTGTCCTCTCTGACATTTTCTAGTTTCCTTTGCAGTCTGGTGAGGTCATGTGATTGGTTGGATTTGGTCAATGATCTTTGAGCAGACATGATGGGTTACCACTTCTGGCCCAAGGAATTCCTGTGGCCCCTTATCCTCCTCTGTGGCAATCTTAGCGTGTTCCAGATGCCATAGCTGCAGGGCAGAGAACTTGTGTGAGTAAGAGAAGAGCTTTTATTGGGTTATGCCCCTGACATTTTGGGACTAGGGGGTAGAGTTTTCTAGAAACAGAGAGAGAACCAACAATGTTAGGCAATGGAGGACGAGGGAGAATGTGGTTGATGAGATTGGAAAGAGAGGCAGAAGAGAGGCCTAGGAGGACTGGACCAGCAATGGGGAAGGGTTTGACTTTTATTTATCATGCAATGGAAAGCAAAGTATGAAGAATATGCCTTAAGGATCTCAAAATGGTCCCTCTTCTCAGATGGAGAAATATATAGAAAATATATCCAGGATTCTTAGGGAAACATGGAAATGCAGTTGAAGATTCATATACAACAATATCTCCCACCCCAAAATACAATGGCAAAAAGCTGAAAAAAAGGTCTAAAAAGAGGAACAATTAAAAGAGAATCTTCACATTACTAAATAGATCTCTTTGATAATGTATTTTAAGGATGCAGAAATTCCCTCACTGCATCTATAACAGTAACAAAATTTAGAAAGGAATGAAAGGTAGAAGATCTTTGGTCCAGAAGGAAAAGCAGATCGGAATAAAGGGGGAAAGAGCAAGCTCTTCTAAGCAAGGGTTTTTTTTTTTTGGAGGAGAGTCACTTCTTCCCCAAGTCTACTCTAAATTTGGTGGCAAGCCACTTAAAATCCTCTACTAATTTTCAGTTGAACTTCACAAATGTAGTCAAAAGTTTACATAAAGGAAAAATGTGTGAGAAAACTAAGAATAGTTTAAGAAGAACAAGGCAGCCTTCCATGGAGCTGTGGGCTTTGGTTTACTAGGAGGAATGACAAAACACAACAAATGAACACATCAACCCCCCCTCTCCTCTGCACTGCCTCCACCCCAAACTCAAACAAGTTACTTTGCTGTCGACTTGATTGCAACTTACGTGACCCACATGTGTCAGAATAGACCTGTGCTCCATGGGATGCCCAAGAACTGGTTTCCAGAAGTCGATTGCTGGAATTTCTGGGTGGTCTCGAACCTCTCATCTTTCACTTAGCCACTGAGTGCATTAGCTGTTTGTGGCAGTGGTGGAACCTTGTATCAATTTCAGGATTGGGAGTGTAGGGGTGGAGTCTAGTCTGTCAATCTGGAGATAGCCAATGAGACCTCTATTTGGGCGTGGCTTTCTCTGAGAATTCTGGGAAATCTGGCCATAGTTCCCCCTTGGAGGTGGGAGATTTATGAGTCATTCCCTTGGAGATGCTCCACTGACAGACACAAGGCTGACTCCCTGTGAGACTTCCCGGAGGAAAAGTCACATGGGCTTTCCCTAATGGAACCAGACCTCTAAAGCTAAAAAAGCCACATGGAGGCCCCTGCCAGCACTGAGAGGCTTCTACCACCACTGGATACACAAGAGTCTGCACCCACTAACCTGTGATTTTCCTGGTGTCATTGCATGTGTTTTGTGAGTCTGAAGAGGACTTATGGATTGGTATCGGACATATGGACTAATATCAGACTTATGATCATGGACTGGACTGGGCTGGGATATTTTCTTAATGTACAATTGCTCTTGTATATAAATTTCTCCCTGATACACACATGCATGTTTATGAATTGTTTCTCTAGTCTGCGCGGACTAACACACCATTTGTCCCACTCGGGAACTGCAGTAGACAGACTCCCACGTTTCCATGTAAATTTAGTGTGTGACAAGGTCAGGGTTTCAAAGCAGTGGAAAAAACACAGGATGCAATAAACAGGTCTGGGTCAACCGAATTCACACAAAAATCTAGCGAGCGTTGTACCACACAGAATATGCAGAAGCGCGAGTCATTGGGAGTGAGGAAATTCACCTAACACTACAACCCACCATAAAAGCAATAGAAAACATAGATGCAAAATGAAACCAAGCATGTTTGAGGGTCATGACAGAGATACAAGTTAATGTATTAGCACTGGGGTGGTGGGTGGGGGTTGAGAAGCCCAAATATTAGAACAGTAAGGATAAGATGCAGGTTGAGATCAGGTAGTAACTACTTTTTTTTTTTTTGGCATTACTGCTCTCTGGTGGTGGGAGTAGGAGGCCCAGCCCCACTGCTGGAATTGAACCTCCGTCCCAGTGGGCTGCAGTCCCGTGCACAACCACCATGCCATTGGGGCTCAGCCCTCAGGTTGTAACTACTTAACGATAAAAAAATGTAGCTCAGATAAGCGAAAAGGTCCCCACAAAGAGGAAGTTCTCCAAGAAGTGTTTTATAAAATAAGAAACCAGGAAAGAGATTTCTATTGAGCACGACCCATATAAAATCGGCAAACAGGCCATTACTAATTCCTTATTTAATGAGAATTTAGTGATTGGTCAAAACAATACAATGAGCCAGAAAATTATTCTAATCAAATTCATAACTTGAACAGATCAGATGAAATCTCTGTAATTTCATATTCTCTCCTGAATGAAGATTTAATGTTACTTGCAAACAAAATCTCATATGAATGAGAAGAACAGAACAAAAAGACTAAACAAACAACAAACCATCTCTTCTGTTCCACAGAGACAAGTGGGTGGCTAGGGAAACCAAGCAGAAGGAGGGTTTTTGTGGTGCCATATTTACTGGTGAAAAACAAAAAGAAGAACATGTTGAAGTTGAGTGGAAATAATTTTAAAATATAGTGCTAGAAGAGCTAAAAACATGTCAGATGATTAAAAGCAGGGAAAAAACAAAGATAGAGAACTCACAGTGCATTGATTGATGGACTAGCTGGCTAAGTGTAGATAAACAGTATACACAAATGTTTTTTAAGTGCATATTATTCTTCAGTCCAATTAGATGGTGCCAGGGACAAACGTTGTGTTAAACTAAGACTGTACGTATTGTTAGTGAAAAAACAAAAACAAGGAGGTTGAAGTGATCTCACTTGATCTCACATCTGCTAAAAGAATCCACTTCTCCCTTGAACCTTACTTAACCAAAGAACTGTCTAGTTTCTTTTGGTGTCAGATTTTGATTTGAAAGAAGGAGGTAGGCATCTTGGGCAATGGTGCTGACATGACTGGTAAAGAAAAAGGCATATAAGGTGGATGTTTGGTTGACATGGTCACCATGGTGCTCATTGTAATCTCATTTTGGGTAACAAGTGAGAGATTATGCATGATAATTTCTTGATTTGTGTAATGATGGCATGCCTTACACTCATATCAAATTGGATCTTGCAACCTCTCTCAGATAACATGGATGGGAAAGGCTGTTAAAGCCATGAGATTTAATTTAGATACCATACAGGAGGCACTAGGCGATGGCAAAATAGAAGAAGACTCTCAAATAGAGTAAATTATGGACTTGAATGGAAAAAGAAATTAATATGGCACTTGTGCTCTAATCATTACTTTGTATGAACTGATGTTTGCAAAAGGTCACAAGAAAATCAAAGATTTAATTTAGCTATTCATGTTTAATGACGTTAAAATATTTTAAAAATTTTTTAGAGAAAATAATTTTGCTAAAGTAAATGGAAATAGGTAATAAAATGCTAGTGCAACAACATAACAAAATTAGAAGGAAAGAAGCACTTCAATGACTATGGAGGATAAGGTGTATGTATTAAATAATTTCCAGTCTAATTTCCATGCAGCATATTTCTTGACTATTCAGTCCTATTCTTAAATGAAGTGAAATTTTAAAAGTTTGTGTAATATATTATTATAGGAGCTCTAGTGGTAAGATACAGAAAGGTTGGCTGGCTGTTCAAATCCACCCAATGACTCTGTGGAGACCTGTTCCTCGAAAGACAACAGTCAAGAACAGGGGTTTGCACGCTTTTGCGGCAGAAGAGACAATCTTGTCCCTCAAGACAATTTAAAAATTATTTGAGAGCTATAAGTACATTTGTATAAGCAAATGAAACCCACACCATCTAAAAATATATTATTTAAAAATTTCAATTTTACCTCAGAGCCACAGGCATCAAAGAGCTGCATTTGGCTGGATATCTACAGTTTGCTGACCCCTGGTCTAGGAGGTCCTCTGCGATAGTTCTACCTTCTGTCACACGAGGTTTTCATGAGTTGAAAATGGAATTTATGGCCCCTGACAACATATTATGGCAAACTAATAGTGGTTCCTTCATAATATCCCTTGATTGAGAAATGTTACATAGCTTAAGAAAGACTATATGGATCTAGTGAGTGCTTCAAAAGATGGTGAGCACCATAGAAGAGATAATTGTATATAGATTGAAATTAAAATATATTGTCTTCTGTGGTAATGATACCTTATCATGTCACCCCTTTACAAAGGACAATTGGAGTTTTAATTCTCAGTTTTTCATGTACAGGATCTTCAAACTGAATTTAATATCATGTCTTGGAAAATCCCAATGTCCCAAGAAAGATGATCTAATTAGACATGATTGTCATTAGATGAGAAACTATGTAAAAATCTTAATTGTACTAACATAAGCAGTGGTTTCCTGAGATGATAGCAAGTATTATATGGTGAAATGTATTATTAAAAAAATAAAAGGACCCCTGGTGGTGTAGTGGTTATGTATTGGGCTGCCAACTGCAAAAAAATAAGAACATGGGGTGTGTGTGTAAAAAAAATAAGAACATGTAAGGGAATGGGAAGGGTGTGGCAGAGACAATTGGAACTCTAGAAATCATAAAGATGATGATTTTGAGCAATAATAATGCTATCTGATAGAAAGACAACAAATAAGGTTAAAATACAGTATTGGGAAAAAAGTCAAAGTAGGCAAAAAAGTTAAACTGGTAATTAGGAAAAAAAAAAAAAAGGCCAATGCATATATACCCCAACTCACCTCCATTGATTTTTTGATTATGATTCCCAGCACCTTATAAGACAGAAAGAACTGCTCCTTTGAGTTCCCGAGACTGAAAATCTTTAGGGGAGCAGGAAGCCTCATCTTTCCTCCCACAGAGAAAGGAGGGACTGACAGGTTGAACCACTGACTGTATGGTTAGCAACTCAATGCATTGCCCACTTCACACAGGGTTCCTCAACAAATGTAGAAAGGTATTTAATTTTATTAGACAAGTGAAAATTAAAATAGCAAGGAGCTACTCATTTTAATCAAGTTGGTAAAATGAAAATGAAAAAGAAAAAGAAGGCAGCCAGCATTATTAGTCAGGCTAACCACTAACTCTGGAATATAGCAGGCAGTTAACCACAGAGGCTGTATTAACAAAGGTTGTGGGCCTGGTTTGCTGGACCCTGGGCCCTATCTACCTTGGTATCTCACACTTGCGTAGTCTTTGTTCTTTTGCACTGCTGCTGTTCTCGGGGGAGGGGGGGGTGCTGTGGAGTCTGTCGGACACGAAGCAGCCCTTTGTACAACAGAAGGAACCTCCCGGGAGTTACGTTTGGGCTTATTGCTGCAGCCACTGAGCCCATCAATCCTGTCAAGGCCATCTTCTTGGTGGCTGTCCTACTTCACTGATCATGTTGTCCTTTCAATGACCACCGAGGTCCTGATCACAGGCCTTCTTCTCTTTTTGTAACTTGCTAGCTGCAGTTGTTTTTCTTCGTCCTTAATAGGAGCTTGTCACCTCATTTCTGCCAACGCCTCTTTGGCATCCATTCCTTCCAGGCAGCAAGACAGGGGAGGGCCCTGCGAGAAAGAGGAGCTGCGTCATTCTCCGCAGGGGCTGTAGGAACCTTCTCGGACTGCCCAGCCACTGACAGCCACACATCCTCATGACCACACCGAGCTTCAGGCCAGGATGGCACGTGTTTGTTTGCTGGCTACATGAAGTAGACAAAATGGGTGCTGTTTTAAAAAGGAAGAGGAGGAGACTGGATATTAGGGAGATAAATAGCAGTTTGTTTTGGTTTTAGGGAAGCAGTGTCCTCTTAAAACTCTTGTGGGTTATTAACTGCGAGGATATTTTTCCTTGATCTCCTCGATTAATTTTATTTCTTTAGAGTTAGTTCCTCAGTTTGTTCAATTTTGTGCCTCGCTTCCTCGTTGTTGTCAATTCTGCCATGTCAGTGTCAGTGCTGATCGATTGCGTCTCAGCTCCAAATTTGGCATATGGATCTTTGACTTGGTGATGTGGGAGCTGGGACGTTGCGAACCATGTTTCTGCTTGGTTCTCAACCTTCCTAATGACCCGGCCTTTAAATCCAGTTCCTCCTGTTGTGGTGACCCCCAACCATCAAATTATTTGCATTGCTATTTCATAGCTGTCATTTTGCTACTGTCATGAATCGGGCAATCCTTGTGTAAAGGTCGTGACCCCCAGGTTGAGAACCACTGGTAGGTCCTTCGGGTTGTTAGAGAAGGAAAAGGTTGGCTCCTCCCCTTCCTCTGAGATGCACCCTGGGATCATCAAGGGCAGCAGCACTTCTGGCAATTGTAGAACTCGACTCCTCCTCTTCTGAGCGCTCCGTCTCACTGGTGGGTAGTACCCCGGTTCTTGGCTTCGCGAGAGAAAGAATGCTCGCTAAAGCCTGATTTGTAATCCAAGTGGGTTTTTATAAAGCACGGGAGAAATTTTCAGGTTTTATAGTCTCCAAAGAGTACATGCTATTTCAGGGAAGTGTGTCAAACTGCTCAGGGGTTCACAACTGAACAGGGTAAACTTGTGGGTCTGTGAACCCACATGGGGGGCAGGGGCGGGAGGGCGGCCTGAGGCCAGTGAGCTGTGTTGCCTGAGACAAAGTAGGAGCCAGGTCAGAGGGGAGAAGGGAGGCTATGGACCTCTGTCTAGGTGCAGCATAGAGTAGCGACCTTCCCACAGCCAGCTGGGGAGGCCGGTCGAAGGTATTGGGTGAGTCCATTGGCTGAATTAAGCCCTCCTGGGTAGGGTCATGAGTCTGGGCCTAGTTCCTGCTGCCCAGGTGTAATGCCTATCTGGCTTGGGGGAAGGGGACCAGGGTGGGCTGAAATGAAGTGTACCCAGTTAAAGTCTTTATGGGTTGCTAAGACTTACCTGATGTTTCTTCCCAACCTCCTATAGGTGGCCTATGCAGGCGTAGGAGGGACACACCCCCTCTCTACATTAACCCCCACCCACCCCTGGCCCTGTCTCAGCTACCTAACAGGAGGAAACATTATCCCATGGGATGCCTCCTTCTTGGGGACTGGGATGCCGGTCCTTCCTTGAAGTCTCCTGGTTTGAACAATTCCGACCATTGACCTTTTCCACTCCAACCACCAGCAGTGGCTGTTACCTGGAGCAGCTGCTTCTGTGTGGAATTTGCCTTGTGCTCTTCAGGAGCCTCCCAATGAATTTCTGTACACAGGACCCCATGTGACAATGTTGAGCTGTCGTGGCCTTTGTGGGGTTCACTCCTCAGGCCTTTCTCTGGCAGAGCAGCAGGGCAGGTTTCCACCACCCCGATTTGTGAGTCCTGCTGAGCACTGACTGGTGGAGCCAACCAGGCGCCTGAGCTTTCTAGAGCGACCACCCCAAGAGTTTGGCTGTTTTTCTCTGTTTCTGAGCGGTAACCTCTAAAACCTCGGTCTTTTCTAAAGAGCTGAGGTGCCTTTGTTATGGAGAGGTCCTAACCCAGAGCAAATGCTAATGAGATGACTTGACCCATGAGACTGTGACTAGGGGTAAGTGCTTGACTGCCAGCTGTTTAAAGCCACGAGCTGCTCTGAGAGAAAGATGCTGCGGTCTGTCTCTGTCTGAAGGGACACTTTTAGAGCTCCTGCGGGGGCTGTCCTCTTTTATTCTTTCTATGACACTGCTGTGAGTTGAGATCCCCTTGGCAGCAGCAGATTTGGATTTGGGAAGGGGTGGTGGTGGCCGGTTACATCAACCGTGCCTCTGTCATGAGGCCCCAGGCAAGATTATGGGCAGGGACGCTGCATGGACTTCATGGTCAGTGCACACAGGAAGGTTGTTGTCAATTCCGACTTGGCACCATGGGTCAAGTAGAACCACCGCACAGGGTTCCCCAGGCTCTGGTCTTTAAGGAACCAGCTTGCCACGTCTTTTCTCCTGCGGAGCGGTTGATGGGCTTGAACAGTCTGTGTCTGTTGACTTGGAAGCCGCGGAAGGCTTGATTAACCCTTGGGCCACCAGGGTGTCTTCGTGAGAGGGTCGTGCATCCTTTTGGTGAGGCAGGAAAATATCCCTGTGGAAAGTGCCCCAACTCTGTCCTCTGAGGCTCTTCCTTGGTATCCTGCTTTGGCTGTAAAAACAAAAGGCCTGCAATGGCAAGATGACCTTTTTCGGTGCATCCTGTGAGCTGTAGCAAATTGTCAAACCTGAGGGAGTGGTGGCAGTGGGCTGGTCCGAGGTGAGGCGGGTGGGGATCCCTGGACTTTGGCTGGTATCGTGGAGAGATTGGGGATACCCCGAAATGTATGCCCAATACGTCAGATGTGGGGTTTTTGGGTCTCCCGAGCTTGAGGGTAGACTTGGCAATGTGGAGGCCTCTTCCCTAGAACTTGGGCATTCCAGGTGGCTAGTCAGGGTCAGAGGAAGACGCGCTGCCCATGCAGCAGGGGCCAAAACAAAGGGGATGGAGCTGCTAACAGAGGGGCTTGAGATTGTCACTGATTCCCACAGAATCTTTCTGGTGGCAGAGAAAGATGGGACTTGGTTTTTCCTCCAGAAACCACATTGTCTGAAAAACCCATTGTGGCAGAATCGGTTCTGACTCATAGTGACCCGAAATAGGATGTCTGAGGCTGTAGATCTGAGTGAATAGTCTGGTCTTTCTCCTCCATAGCCAGTGGCTGATGGGCTTGAACTGTGGACTTTATGATGAGCAGTCCAGGTTCCTTCCTAAAAAAACAAAGCAAAACAAACCTCCCAGACTACAAACTCACTGCTCTCCGTCGATCTTGACTCATGGCTGCTTTCTGTTAAAGTTACCTTTACTTGATGTCTTTCAATCCAGTTAGCTGTTTTCCTGCTCCTTTCTCTGTTGAAGGAAGTAGTTAGTGTAAGAAGCCTGTTTTCTGAGAGGAGGACGGATTGGAGACACGGCCCTGCTTTCTTAGCTGCAAGGCACAGGGTACAACTTGACTGAGGAACGGGGTTGGCAGTGGATCAAGATGGTTTGTGGATCAAGATGGATCAAGTGGTTTGAACCCACTCAGGGATTCTGTAAAGGAGCCCTGGTGGTGTCATGGTTCTGAGGTGGATTGCTAACCAAAAGGACAGCTGCTTCAAACCACCAGCCTCGCTAAGGGAGAAGCCAGGGTTTTTTATTTTCATTGAGAGATACAGTCTTGAAAATCTACAGGGGTAGTTCTATGCTGTCCTTCAAGGTCTCTGTGAGTAGCCAATGACTCAGTGTCAGTGAGTGAGTTGCGGGACCCTGGCATAAAGACCTGTTGCCGGGAAAATCTCACTGAGGGGGCAACTCTGCTCTGTCACATGGGGTCATTAAGACTGAAAGTCAATTCTCAGGCATTTACACCAACAGCCAGGGCATCCAGTCTGGAACTGACACTTCTTCTTGATGACCTTCCCACCGTGGCCCTGGACCCAGAAGCCTTTCCCACACAGACTGCGAGCCCTGATGTCTGAAACAGTTTTACAATTCATAGTTCACTGTGTCTCTTCTTGCCCTTGGAATTTGTGCCTGTTGAGTTGGTTTGGCCTCTGGAATGGATCTTAATTTCTACAGTAGCTTTCCCCTGACCTGTATGCCAGATGTTTTTCCCTGCCCATCTCTGTCAAAGTGTGTTTTAAGTTTCTTCTGCACAGGAATCTGTTGCCAATCTATCAGTAGGACTCACAGTATCTAAAACCACAGGGATTGATTTTCGAAGTGGTTTCTTGTGTAGGGGGTGAAGGTTTACAGAGCAGGGCATCAGTTGCACATCCAAAGACTCAAACACGTTCTGGTTCATCTCACTCAATGTCCCTCCTGAATGTAATAGCACCCATACCACCTCCTCCCTCAATTTCCCATTTAGAAAATAAGATCTTTCCTATTATTTGAAGGCTTTCTGAATTAAAGTCGAGATGTTCTTAGTTTGCTATTTAACCCATTCTTTGATGTACTTCTTCACTCACTCACTCACTCACTCACTCACTCACTGTCATTGAATTGTCCTGGGCTCATGAAGAATCTCTAAGTCGGGGTAGAGGTGCCTCTGCGAGTTTTGAAGACTGTCAGTCTTTATTGGAAAGAAAGCTTCATTTGTCTCCAGATCCTCACCCAAGTTTTCATAAATGAGTCCTACTTGTATACCGGAAAGAAAGAAAAGGAAATACAGGTTCTCTGACAGATGAGGTTATTTTCCTTGTAAACTATAAATCCCTCAGGGACATCAACTTTTAATACTTGAGGAGGAAACCCAGCTCTTATAACTCATGAAATCTGCAGAGGCAACACATTGCAACTTAATTTCGTCTATGCGGTTTTATTCATTTCATAATTACATGGATAAATAATGTATGAAAATGAAATGGTAATTATGATCTTCATATCAGCAGTAACATTCTTAAAATTGTCTGAATGGATTCAAGGCCGACACAAATTTATTGTATATTTAAAAACTTTGCTTATCTAAATGTCTTTTAATAATGGGGCTCAGAATCTCCAGGGATTTACCGAGAACTGAATAAAAAACACAAACTCCTGTGATTTCGAGGTGGAGAATGAATGTGAGGTTTATAAGCACTTGTCCTCATGTGTAGGGATTCACTCTTCCTCGAGCACAAGGGCTTTGGAGCAAGTGAGACTCATGGTTTTCAGTCAGGGTTCATTGAGTGCCTACTGCCTGCCATTTGGATGGGTCATATTGGGGATACAATGGAGAAACAACATAGGTGCAGTTGGTGCCCCCGTGCACCAACTTATGTTTATATTTAATAGGAATTTATATTTTATAAATTATATAAATTTATATTTAATAGGAATTTATATTTTAGTAGGTGTGTTGGGGGATTAGATGTACAGATGTGTATACTGTCAACTTGTACACATATGGTAGACTCAGTAGTAAAAGTAAAACAAAATAAGGCCTAAACACAAGAACAGAACCAGTTGTGGACCAGCCAAGGACTCCCTGTGCATGCGTTACAGGGTGGAAATGTCCCCTAAGGGCTTTCTTGTCCATACTCTTTACAGAAACAGGTTGCCAGCCCTTTCTTTCTTAGCACTCATGGGTAATTTCAAGCTGCCAACCTTTTTTTTTTTTGATATACTTTGAGGTGCCAACCTTTTAAGTTCGTAGTCAAGTGCACCACCCAGGGTTTTTGTGGCACTTAGTAAGATGAAGCAAATCTCAGGATCCCAGGAAGCTTATGCAAGGAGTAGGCTCCCTTCAGTTGTTGGTACCAGGGAACAGTGTTCATGACAAATTAATAAAGACATGTCTAAGCATGAGGGTAGGGGCAGAGATAGCTTTAGTCTTCCTTCAGATTTTGGCAGCATATACTATGGCTTCTGATTTGAATCTGATAGCAGTCATATTAGGCTGCCAGAGGTATCTAGTTTTGCCTGTTCTTACCCCTCTGTAATTCATTGAATAGCATGTCCCCCCAGTTCATGTTGCCCCAGGACCTATAAATTCAACCCTATTTGGGAATCCAGCATTTGCAGATATAATCAAGTCAGGATTACAGAGGGAGGCTAAATTCTATGACTGGTGCTCTTAGAGAGGAGAGCGTCTTGGACGTCCAGAAGCACATAAACAGAGACAGCAGATGATAGTGTGAAGACCAACACAGAAACTGGAGGGATGGGGCCACAGGCCAAAGCATGCTGAGGATTATTGCAACCACCAGACAGTAGGAAGAGGTGAGGAAGGCATCCTTGTAAGAGTCTTTATTAGAGGGAGTTAACACTTTGATTTTGGGGCATCAAGCCTGCACAAGTGTGTGAGATCAGAAAGTTCTATTGTTTGAAGTCCCAAGGCTTGTGGCATTTCTTTGTGGCAGCACTGGGGCACTTACTTACCGCCCCCCCCCCCCCCCATGTCCACCCCCACCTCGTTAGTCGCCTATTCCTTGAGCTTCAGCACTATGCTTGTGTTGTGGCCTTGCCCTTCTTCCTTTCATCTCCCCACTCTTCCAGCTTCTTCTTTTCCTACATTTGCTGGCAGTATTGGCACGTGTCACCCACCATTGACTGGCCAGGAATCAGCTGGAGCTTCTCTTTCTATCTCTCTCCCAGGAGAAGTTGAAAAGGCACAGCACCTAGGTCAAAACCCTGTCTGTTCAATCAACTGACACTTACCTTTCAACTCCAACCACAGGAACCAAAGACAGAGCTGACATTTTCCAGAACAGACACTACTGTTGTCGTTGCTATTTCTGTTCTATATTTCATCAAGGGTATTAAGATGATATATGAAAAATGGTGTTAAGTATCACCATATTGTTCAGTAACCAAAGAAGAAAGGCTCTATTTCCTCCCAACAAATCAAATACTGAATGTATAGGCAAGGGTGCATTTAGAAGTAGAATCTTATGTTCCAATTTAGTATAGCTTAAAGGTCTGTAAATAATCTGAAAGTTAACTAAAATAATTTAAAATTTGCTTTAGGCTTACATTATATGCATTAAGATGAGATTTGAAGGGATGAGTCACCCTTTTAATTGTGATGTAGATGAAAAGCTCCTTAAGAAAATCCCATTATCTTTCAATTTCACTTATCTGTAAACTTTTAGAAGTCCCCTCTCATATAGCACATGTTATGGATGCAGATATCAAAGTTCACCTCAGGAGGAGAAAAATCCTAGAACCTGGATGACATGATCCTATTTTATAGACGAGGAAACTGAGGCTGTGATGAGAACCCAGTCTGATTTTAGAGGCTGAACTCTAATTCACAATCCTCTAGTTCACTGGTTATCAACCTGTGGGTCATGACCCTTTTGGAAGTTCAATGATCCTTTCATAGGGGTCACCTAACACCACTGGAAACACATACTTCCGATGGTTTTAGAACCAAGACACTGCTCCTCTGTCTCCAGGCAAATCTGCCCACATATGAATTTCAAGTACCTGATGTGAAGACTGTTACCCATGCTACATCATGCTTCAAGACAAAATTTCATTAATTTGTAATTAGAAATAAAAATTTCACAGTATATAATTATGTTGCTTTTTTGATTAATCACTGTGTTAGGGTAGACTAGAGAAACAAATTCATAAACATGCATATGTATATAAGAGAGAGTTTAATACAAAGGGTAATTGTACATTGAGAAAAACTCCCAACCCAGTCCAGTCCAAAGTCATAAGTCCGCTATTAGTCCATATGTCTGACAGCAATCTATAAAGCCTCTTGAGACTCAAAAAACACATGCAATGATGCTGAATGTAGAAGATCACAGGCCAATGGGTAGAAAGTCTTTGGATCCAGTGGTGTAAACATCTCAGCATTATCAGGGGTCTCTGCATGACTTCTCAGCATCCAGGGCTGTATCAGGGTGGGTCCATGTGGCTTCTCCTCAGGGATGTCTCACAGGAAGTGAGTCTTGTCAACTGAATGTCTCCAAGGAAGTAAATGAGTGTCTCCTGTTTCCAAGACGGAATTAGCACATTTCCCAGAATTCTCATGAGAGGGTCATACCCACACAGAGGTCTCATTGGCAATCTCCAGATTGACAGGCTAGACTCCACCCCTACACTCCTATCATAACAACTGACATCAGATTAGGTGACTGCCACAATCACTATGCTTCAATTATGTTCAATTTATAACAGTGAAAATACATCCTGCATATGAGATATTTACATTCTGATTCATAACAGTAGGAAAATGACAGTTATGAAGTAGCAATGAAAATCATTTTATGGCTGGGGGTCACCACCACAGGGATGAAAGGGTCGAGGCATGAGGAAGGTTGAGAACCACTGCTTTATGCAAACACCTCAAGCCTGAGTCCCAAGAGTGACCAGTCTTTTGCTGCTCCAGGCTGGTTAGACTGAGGCGAACTAATAACTGGTGAGACTCTCTAATAACTTGGTGTTGGTTGGTCTTCCCTTCTCTCTATAATAAACTGTGCTCATGAATTGTAGCGGTGGACCTTCTCAACTTCCTTAAACACTTCAGGTCCATGAAAAGCTGCATTCTTATATTGTCCAGCTGTGCATTGCCTCAGAGGTGACATTAATTATTCATGTTAGGCATGTTCCTATGCCATTGGAACAAGGTTTTAGAATTCAGAAGTACCCCACCAGAATGCTGGTGAAGCTGATAGTTAAGCACACCACGGTAGATCTTCATTTCCCTGATCTCATCAGTCTCCCTGAGATCCCCCCATCCTCAACAATGCAGAATCTGAGGAGTTAATGCACAACCCGTGTTCATTTTGAAGACTTGGGCCTGCCAGTAGGCATTCTGGAAGGTCAGCTCCCCGCCCCGAACCTTCCACCCTGGCCCATTGTATGGACTTGGACTTCCATCGATTCCTCTGTGCGGTGAGAAGAAAAAGCTGTACTGTGAGGTCTGGCCATTGTCACTGGGCTCGGGAGAGGATCACGGAAGCTCCACACGCTGACCAAGGGAAATTCTAAGGAAGGCCATCCCACCGGGCACACTCATGCTCAGCTTTCAGAAGCTGAGAAATAAACTTTGGGTGCTGCTAGTATTCCTTAAAAAAAGGGCAATGGCCCGCCCATTTTTCTCACCAGTGGAAGTTGGTGTTAGATATTTCTTGTGAGGTAACCCATTTTTTATTCATGCTTTAAGTCTTGTGGAGTATCTTTTTTTTTTAAACTTCAGTTTTTGTCTCTTCATTCATCGAATTCCACAGTCTCTCCCTCTTTGTAGCAGTGCTTTTATTTTTAAGTGTAACCAGAGGACATGGTGGGATATTAGCAGCAATGAAGGTAGGAAATGGAATATCGAAAAAGTGGACTGTGTTGGTGATTGTTGACTAAACAGTGAGAAAAACCAAAGAGGAGATTGAAAATTTATTTCAAAACCCAGCTTCCAGTCTCAAATACTCACTTTTAAAAATGTCTCCCTTTGATCACTTCAATATTTGATTTTTTTGTTGCTTGCAAATACATCTTAGATTTTTAGTTATTTTCTCTGTTCCCACTAATATTTTGATTTATGTGAATCCTACTCCTTTGGTGCTAAAAATATGTCTCTTTTGGGCTGAGCCCCGGTGCGTAGTGGTTGTGCATGGGACTGGGGCCCACTGGGCTGGAGGTTCAAATCCAGCAGCAGGAGCAAGGCAGGGCCTCCTACTCCCACCAGAGGGCAGTGATGCCCCCCAAACAAACAAACAAACAAACAAACAAACAAACAATGTCTCTTTCCTACAGCATCTCATGGTATTGTGCTGTGGGGGCTTATGTGTTACCGTCAGGCTGAAAATGATGTAATTGAATTCCAAAAATCAAGAGAAAGTCAATATTTATAAAATGATGGTGGACACATTTAAAGGGCATTCATAGACTAAGAAGCAAGGTCTGACAGTCTAGTTTTAAAAACTAGTTAATAAATATTGTATGACTAGTGCTAAAGAAAAGCTTCCCAGACTGGAGCTTGGTTGGAAAGCACTCAAAATAGATAGATGTGCAACAGTCCCCTGCTCACATGAAAGTTTTTGAAGACGGCGCAGGCCTGGGCAACCTCTTGCTTTCCTGTAGGTGGTCTTGCTGGGAGTCCGAATGGTCTTGAAGATGCCTACCAACAACCCTGTCCTTGAAGATGTTTGAACAGTTTTCTTGACATATGAATGACACACCATCCAATCCAATGTTCAAAACATATCAAAAAGAATTGTGCAGCCATCCTCACAATCAGTTTTAGAGCATCCTCTTCTTTCTTGTACTTATCATCACAACTCCCCCAACCCTCCCCTGTGATAACCTTAAGAAACTGTTAATCCAGTGCCTGTCCTGCACTTATAGATTTACCTGTCCTGCATTTCATTTTAAAAATCATACAAAGAAAACCTCCACAGCAATTACAAAATCAAACCCAGGAAAAGCTCAATCCAAAAGAAAGCAGACAATTATAAAAACTAGAACAAATCGAGAATGGGTCCAAAGGGAACACAAATGAGAGGGTGTTAAATTTTACCTTAACCACATCTACATTAATCACTTTCCAGTGCAGCTCTGTGTGATAGCAAGGTTTTTCACTTTCCTGGTCAAAGGTCAGAGGGAATTCATAGGAGGCTTAATCCATGCGGGGACTCTGTTAATAGATTTTTGGCTTTTTCTGCCAAGGCCTTCTGCAAACTGGGTGCTCACAATTTAAGCTCTCATATAATTCTCTGATCTTGGATTTTATTTTTTACAAGCCTTGGATCACACAGGCAGGTGTGATTCTTCTGTATGGACTTAGCTGACACCTTACTTAGATGACTGCTTGTTTTAAAATAAACCTTTAAGACCCCAGGCCTAGTCTTTCTTTAAAGATCATTTTATTGGGGCTCTTACAGCTCTTATAACAATCATACATTGACCGTGTCACACATAGTTGTACATGGGTTGCCACCATCATTTTATAAACGTCTACTTTCTCTCTGAGCCCGTGTTTATTCGTCCTGACCACAGGACCCCATTTGATCTCTTCATCACTCTTGCTTCGAGTAGCACCATTACCCACATCATGAGAATTAATTGTTCTTAAAGCTTAAGCATGGGCTCCAAATCCATTCATATATCTATGATCTATCTATCTATCTATCTATCTATCTATCTATCTATCTATCTATCTATCTATATCTATCTATCTATATATATATATTCCTGGTCCACTTCAGAGATAGCATCATTATTTTATTGGGGACATTATAAATAACTCCCATGGGATATATGTTATCCTATTCATAGAAACCAAACCAAACTCACCTCTATCAAGTGGCTTCTGACTTACAGGACCCCATAGGACTAGGCAGAGCTCCTGCTGTGTGTTTCTGTGATGGTACCTTTTTACAGAAGTGAAAAGCTTCATCGTGTTCCCACAGAGCAGCTAGTGCTTTTGAACTGCTAACCTTGCAGTTAACAGTCCACCCGGGCTATAATTCTTTTGCTTGCATCATCAATTTAGCCAATGATATAGAAGTTAAAATACTGTTGAGGAAAAGGAAAGTACACATGCGTCAGGCAGATTTTTTTTGACTAAAATACACGAATTTTTGACTTATACAGATTAAATACTTAAGTGACAGGACATTATTTTCACAAACAATGAGAGTTGGAGATAGAGCTAAAGTTTTAGTATATGTGTTGCCGAAGTGAGCACAGGGCTAAACTTTTAATAATGCTCATTTTCTAACATAGTACTACACCTGCTAGACTAAGTAAGGCAGGTCCTACCAAAAGCAAGGAATGTAGGAAAATAGGATAGTCTTGCTGAGCTCTGGTGGCATACTGGTTGTGTGCAGGATTGTGGTTCACTGGGTTTGGGGTTCAAATTCAGCAGCAGCTCTCCAGGAGCAAGGCTGGGCCTCCTACTCCCACCAGAGGGCAATGATGCCCCCCCCTCAAAAAAAGAAAATATGATAGTCGTAAGTTGCCATTTATTGAGCTCCTTCAAAGCAAGAGATTTCAATCAAAGTCTGGTGACTTCAAAATCCACAACTTTGGGATATTAGTCACCTGTTTTTTCTCACATGAGGCCATTTCAGCCTTAATTCTGAGAGAGTTTTTCAATTCCTTAAACTCCTACAGGTTCGTTTAGGATAAAGTCTTGTTTGCTGAATGGGGAGTTCCCACTGGATCCTTCTAGAATAGTCTATGGAGGATGTTGTGCACATTGAATGGACAAAATCTAAAGTCTCAGTTGTCTATGGCACATAGCCTGGGTCTCAGGGCTGGGCAGACATCGGGTCAAAGGTGCCTGGCTAGGAGCATAATACAGGGCACATTCTCCCATTGGGGTCTATGTAAGTAGTGCTGAGTGCCTTTCTCAAGGGCATTTTGCCCTTCCTGGTTTACCCACCAACAGAAGTGAAATCACCTTCTCTGAGACAGACATGTTCTTTCCATCCCTCAGTGCCCTCCGCCCACACTGGAGTTGAAGTTGAGATTCACTGAACACTAGTATAGAAGTGTCCATTGAGGTGACGTGACTGGAGAACACTATTTTAAGGCAGGAACTGATTGGTCTTCTCCCTCTCCCTGACCCCAGCTGAGGGAGGCCGCCTCTGTCATAGTAGTTTGTAAGATGGACAAACACAGAAGTGAACTATGGAGCAGGAGACAGGCGCACCACCTTGTTGTTTGGGAGACTAGATTAGCATATGACTTGCTCTGAGAACAGATGTC
>PVJH01015792.1:0-52363 GCA_004026705.1 Nesogale talazaci
CCTAAGTTAAACATATAGGGTCCCTGAGCATGGTGAGGAAAAAAGTGTGTAGACCACTTATTTTGAGGCTGTGGAGATATGAAGATACTTAAATTGGTAGCAACTCTTTTAGCACTTGATCTGCTTCTGCCGAAGTAGTCCCTACTTTACATTAACTTCATTGTTCAAGTCAGTTTTCCTTCCCCTCATCCAGACTGCTCAACCAGGAATAAAACATTTATATAATAATAAAACAGTTAACACTTTTTTCTGCTTGTAATAAGGAGTCCTAGACTCTTTGGATGGGTTAATTTATTTGACCCTGATGACAACCTCATGATGCTGTATTGTTGTTGCATTGCATGATTGTATGCTGTTGTTAGTTGTCTGCTGTGGAATCAATAGCCGACTCGCCTGCACATGAAAACACTCCCTGGTTCTGCTTCATCTCCTGAGCAGCGGTGAATATGACCATTGTGACCCAGAGTTTTTACAAGTATGTGGCTAGGTCTTTTTCCCTAGTGTGCTCTGGTTTGGAAACCACTGGAACCTATTCAGCATCCTTGCAACATATGAACTTCCCCTAACAGGCAGGGAGTTAGTAGCCACATATGCAAAGCACAGTAACAAGTTGAAGCTGGTCCCATGTGGTGGAAGGTAAGAATTCCATGATGGAACAACAATGGCTTCCCCTTCGTAAATGAAAACGTGGCCTTGCACAAGGTTGATGAGATGGGACTTTCTGTATGGCAGTTCAAAGAGTCAGGAAGTGTGGATTCAGATCCTGTGTCCAGGTCATTCTACCGCTCAGTTTTTCTGTCCAAGAAAGTGTTCCCCCGCACAGTTGACTGATAGCTTCCTTGTTCCACACCCTTAGAAATTTCTCACTCACTGAGGTCATATCTCCCTCTGCTTCACACATCATGACCGAGCACGATGGGGAGAGTGGGAACAGCTTATCTCTGCCATCGCACGAGCAACCTCATGATTGGCCTGGGTAAGACTCCAGATTGTTTAAAGTTGGTACTACCCACCCCCCTCCCCCCATCCCCTTTCTTCTTTCTCAGATGTTTGATCCGCATCTGGGTCTTCATGCTTCCTCCTTCTTTACCTTTAACTAGGGTTTCCTCCAGCCAATCTCTTGTGTGGTTAACTCTCTTTTGACTTTTGTTTTTCAGATCTGAACTGACTCAAAGCCTAAACACTTTACCTTGGTAGATTTTGATTTTTCGTGTGGGTGTGGGAAGTTGTACTAGAAGAGGATCCTGCCACAGCTATATAATCATGCAGAGATACCACAAGTGGAAGTATATGCCTTTAAAGAACAAAAGAACAGACTTTTTTTTTTTTCAGTTCAGGGATTTAGGAGTTGGAATTCAGGATGTGATCCAAAGGGGAGATCTTTTGGCATGTAATATTTGCCACAGTCCTTGGTGTGCATTGATTTTTCAGTCTTCCACTTCCTTCTGGGTGTGCTCCTGTGTTGATTTTGCTCTTTTAATAATTTAGAAGTGGCTAGGCTTAATACTGACCTTACTGTGATATGACCATAATCACAGACAAATCCTATTTTCAAACAGACTCACAACCACAACTATAGATGGAAGTCAACACATAATTTGTTGGGCACAATTCAATTCATATTACTCTTTTCACTGTTGGTACCTATATTACCTTCGCAGTATCTATTAAATGGTTGAACACTTTTGGAAGTCGAAGGGTATTTAACAAGACATTGTTCTGTTTTATTTAACTTACGGTTGAGCATTATTTCATCAGTAACATGACTTTTGAGTTAAATGCCAGGCTTTGAGAGTGCTGGTTCTCCTACATATTTGAGAAGGGGCATGAGAATGTTGTGATCGGAAAAAAAATCATCACTTTGTTCTTGATTCTAAAAATGCTCTCCTATTTTAAGAGTTTTAAAAGCATGAATGCAAATAAAGTTTTCAGAAAAGTAGTTTCTTTCCGGAGCCCTGGTGGCACAGTGGTTATGAGTTGGGCTGCAATCCATGAGACCTGAAGTTCAAAACAACCAGCTGTTAAGCAATCACAATCTCAGAAATGTAGAGGGGCACGTCCGGCATGTCCTACAGGGTCCCTGTGAATGGGCGTTGACTTGGAATTCTTTCAGAAGCATATTTCCTTGGTGTTGCCCTTTGCTGCACTCAGGTAATTTCTAATTCCCCAAATGACCTAAAGTTCATCAGAATGAAAAAGTGCTCAGTTCTGTGCCATCCTTATAATCATTTTTAAGTCTGAGTCCATTATTGCTGCCTCTATGTTAATGCATCTAATTGCCAGCTTTCATTTTGCCAAGCATGATGCCTTCTCCAGGGACTGTCTGTCCCGATAGCCTGCCCGTAGTAAAGAAGATGAGACCAGGTCAGTTTTGCTTCGGAGGGGCATTCTGGTTGGACTTTTTCCCAGACAGATTTGTGTGTTCTCCTTGAGTTCCATGGCATTTCAATATCATTGAGGCTTTGAGAAACTCTATCAAGATTGCACTTTATTGTTGCTAAGTGCTATTAAGTTAGCTCCAGTTTATAGTGACCCCAGGTGCTATCGAATGAAACATCTGTGCCATCTTTACAATTGCTCAGATGAGTCCATTGTTGTAGTTTCCAAATCAACCAATTTTGTCCAGGGCCTTCCTCTATGTCCTGGCCCCTCTTCTTGAAATAGCAAGATGTCCTTCTCCAGGCACTGGTCTCTCCTGACAGCATCTTGTCTCTAAGGAGCATTCTGGCTGTACTTCCTTAACAGATTGGTTTGTTTGTTTTGTTTAGTTTTGGGCTTTTCATGGTACTTTCATGATTCTTCTCCAGCACCACAATTCAAATGTATTAGTTTCCAAATTCAAAAACATTCTTCCATTTTCTTTATTCATTGTCCAGTTTTCATTAAAAAAATCATTTTACTGGTGGTTCATATAACTCTTATCACAATCCATATACCATATGTTAAGCTCATTTGTATATTTGTTGCCCTCATCATTCTCAAAACATTTGTTTTTTATTTATGCCTTTGGTATCAGGTCAGTGTACAGTTTTCACATGTATGAGGCAATTGAAAATACTATGGCTTAGTGGAGGCATGCTTTAGTCTTATGAACCATTGATTTATTAATTATTGACGTGGGGAAGCTATCGCATGACCTGAATAGTGTGCAAAGAATAAAAATCACATTATCTTTATTGTTTCAGCACTGTCTGTGGTTATTCAGGTGATGAAAGCCACAATGCACCAGTTGACAACTGAAGTTTATGGAAAACGTAAATGTTGGGGTGGTAAGAAGAATGACTGAAGTCAGGTGGGTATAATCCCGAAAAGTTTCTGCACTAGCTGACATGAGCAGCACTTGAGAGATGAGGAAAAAAGAGAATAATATGGGTTGCTTTGTGGAGATGATTCTGACAGCCACAAAAAGAGCAGGAAAAGGACAGATTAAAAGTGACACAAAAAAGGATTGCCTGGCTAAAGGTCTTGAAACCAACAGGTAATTTTTTGAATATGGCCCAGAAGCTAATGGGAAGTCATTTGAGGAACTTGAAAAAGGCTGAATGGAAATAATAGGCATGAAAGGTTGTCTGAGGGGAAGAAGATTGGGCCAATTGGAGGAAGGGGAGTCAAGGGCCCAGGAAAGCTGACAGGGAGCCCCAGCTCTCAGGGAATTGACCCACGGTCGATGGCACCATGGAGATTACAAAGAAGGAACCAAAGTCAGGCACATTAGGTGTCTTGTCTAATGTCCTACTGCTAGCTTATTTCTTCATTTATTTGCATACCATCTCTATTTATTTATATGGTATTATACTCTTAATGTAACATTTATGCATAAATACAGTTTATTTATTTTATATAGCTAGGCTACCAATTTCCAAAAGGATGTTGTGGTAGGCCACGTTTACTAGAGAAACAAATTCAGAAACATTCATATATGAATAAGAGAGCATTTTATATCAATATATAATTATATGTCAAGAAAATATCCTACTTCAGTCCAACTTAAGTCTTTAAGTACTTTTTCAGACTCATGCAATTACATGTAATGATGCAGAATGCAGGAATACCACAGGCTGTTGGATGCAAAGTTGTGTGGAGTCCATCACAGGTGGTAGTACCATCACAGGGCTCCGGCCCCTCACAGGGTGGCCTGCAAGAAGATCAGGAAAGGCAGAGAGAGAGAGAGAGGGAGAGAAACTGGCATCCAGAGGAGTCTATATCTCGGTCAAACCTCCTAGTGAAGTCACCAGGCTGCAACCTGACTGACAGGCTAACTCCTCGCCTACACCTTTATATTTCTTCAAGTTGACATGAAATTATGTAACCACAACAGATGTGAAATGTCTACCATACAACCCATCTCAGTTGATAAATATAAACTTCTCAAATGTTAAAATGCAGCAGTGAATGAGAAACAGGATTCCAGAGGCAGCGCACAGAGCAGGTGTTGCCATGTGATTGAGATACATGGCCCTCATGAGAAGATTAGTGGTCAAGGCAAAAGAGGATGTAATTGGGCAAATAGTAATCTTTTTCTGATTAA
This sequence comes from Nesogale talazaci, assembly GCA_004026705.1. NCBI lineage: Eukaryota > Metazoa > Chordata > Mammalia > Afrosoricida > Tenrecidae > Nesogale > Nesogale talazaci. The sequence goes on from PVJH01015792.1 coordinate 4,529, forward strand.
ATGAAGGGTGCCTATAAGTTTTTAGTGACAACATTTTATCTGAGGACTACACTCAAGTTGGAAATTAGGGTATGAGTTCTTAGGAAAGTTTTCTAATAAAATATCAATTGCACTTTTTACAAAGCAGTGCACTTTCCCAAGGACACTTTGTCCCCTTCTCTGGTAGACACACATCAATATTAGCATACATCTTGGGGAAGGCTTTACTCCTGCAACATTCTTAATCTAACATTCTAGATGGATATGTGATGCTTGAGCAAACTTCTGGCAGATGCTGATTGCAAACAACTCATGAAATAATTATGTAACCAGAACCTATAATGAAGAGAGTTTATGATCTTACTTAAACTGAGAAGCCTATGTTTTAGACAATAGATATGAAAAGAAATAAGGTATTAATCTGTAGTTGGAGTTTGAAGAGTGGATTTTTTCCCAATCTCATCAGGAGATCAACCTTTCTCAAAGAAAAACAAAGGTGATGACATCTGCAAGGAAAAGCAATATCTCCACATGACAGAAGATTCTTTTTTTCCCCTAGAAATTACAGAGACCTCAATGAGCCTAAGAGTTGCATTATATGCTGTATAACACAGAAACAGAGATAATAAGAAATTCAGTCAGGGCTACCTTTCAGGACTAGGTCAATTGCTAGACTTAGGTGCCCTCTACTCTGCCCTCTAGCCAACCAGCACTTTCCACACTGTCCTGACCTATTTCCATCAAACCCATGTCCCTAACACGGTTCATCCTGCTTCCCATCTAATCTGTTAGGAATCACTCTACTTCCCATTCCATATTTTCTTTTTCCCCCTTCATTTTCTGTACAGCCATTTCAAATAGGAAGAGGACACAATATGCCTCCCTCTTTAGATCATGACAAAAATCACTCTCTCCCACAAGCAGAGCCACTACAATCTATTATTAAGTGTTGAAGTGGTAGTCAAATGGGAAACCGTTCCACATTTTAATATGAGATGTTAAGATTGGATCTGCCACATGAATACAGGAGAAAGGAAATAAAAAGCAAAGTGAAAGAAACTTTTGAAAATAGTGTAAAGGGAATAAGAAAATAGAGGTGGGGGAGGAGGTTCGTGGTGGTAGTGAAAATTGGGTGCATTTGCTTAATACCAAGATGGCCAGATAAGAAATAATTTTTAAAATGTAAATGTTTGGAATCACTTTCTTTTTTGCTGCTACTCATTTGGCTACCTGTGCTTTTCTGGGAGATGACATAATTCTTCATTTTTATCTAAATATTTGGCACTTAGGCCAAAAAAAATCATTCATGGAGAGCCCAACTGAGGAGATGTCAAGGAAGGGGAGTCAGAATGACCTACTCTTCTCATGATCCAATTAATCTTATTAATAAGGAATGAAAGTTTAATTCCAAATGAGGGTCTGTGTGGTGAAATTTGGATCAATGGAAAACATGCCACGAAATAGACCCGACACAAAGAACAGTCATAATTATGCCCACATAAAAGAGGGACATGAATTAAAACTGCAGCAGCAGACCAGAGAGCATGCCTCGCAATATGGTGAGACTGCTGTAGTTGTATTAAGACGTCTTAATTATATGATTGATGTGGGCTTCAAAAGGGAACTCAGAAGCCACAGTGGCTCTAAGGGCATGAGTATTATCGCAAGGATAAAGACAGCTTCCCCAGAAGAAAACCACTCGAAGAGGAAGCCTGGGAAGTTTCAGAGCATAACTAATCAATAATGTCTTGGTTTTATCTACATTAAGTTTAATAAAATTTGATGACATCTATGATTGAAGATCACACACACAATTATAGTAACATCAAAGGCATTCTGTAGCATATGTTCAGCCCAAGAAGTATGACAAATTGGAGTCTAAATGTATACAATACTGCACATGACCAGAAAACACAGAACTTTGAGAGCTGAGAAGGACTTTCCACATTTATACTAAGCAGTGTGAACTTTCTTGTCAGCCGTAACCAGGTGCACTTTAGATCTATCCCCCCCCCCGTTTTTTGATTATAGTAGTTTAGAATAATAGGACAGGGCTAATAAGATGTCACCAAGGTACTTCCAACTTTGGCTAAATACTCAAATTCCTAATAAACACTGAACATTGGCAGATATAATCCTGGAGGTTGTTATCTTATTTCCTGCAACCAGGCAAACCCAGAACATCTCAAAGGAGACACAGTAGAGCCAAAAGAGGGAAACCTGGGAAAATTGCCATCTAGTCTTCTGAAAAAAATGGAGGGAAAGGACTATATTGTTAAGTTTCAAATGTGTCCCTGTAGAACTAAGGAAGAAAATAACACCTGCAATTATCTCTGCTTTAGGAGCTCAGTGCAAATCACTTTAATCCCCCAGACTTTGTACCACTGTCATATTTTATTTTCTCTTCAACAGGTGTACAAATTATTTGGACTGGAGCTGGAAAAGAGCACTCAGACTCTATGGGTGAAATACAAGAAGATTCTATTGTTAATACTTGTTTATCTTTTCTGTTTATCAAGAAAGAGGAATACATTGGTTTCATTGTAATTTGCTATCATCTGATTGGCAAAAGACAAATAATAAAAGCAGTTTAATTAGGGGAATATTCCCTGATTTTGTATCAGAAGGATACCAATCAACCTTTATTATCTTTAATTCAGCACTAACACCTCAGCTAGTGAAAGAATAAGTTTCTGTACAGTTTCTCTTATACCTGTGTTTAGTATCATTCTGACCATAGAGATCCTCTATATGCTCAATATGTAAGTGAAATCACATTTTATGAAAATCGTTTTGTTTGCTTTTAAAAATAAGTTGCAGAACAAAAATGTCATGAGTGGAGAAAAATAGGCTACAATCAATAAAGGCATGAATAATGAACAAATTCACCACTTTTCTTTCAGCTTGTCATAGTAGCATGCTACCCATTGGGTGCCTAAGGGGTGACACCACTATTCCAAATACTAGCAGAATTTTAAAAAGTTAATAGGTTCCAGGGAGACTTCTGCACTAAGACAGACCTGATTCTCTACTTCTGGAAAAAATGGCCAATGAAAAACTGATGAATAGACTCTGAACATTAGCAGATATAATGCTGGAGGATGTTATCTTCATGTTGGACCCCAAACCAAACCCAAACAAACAAATGAACAAAATCAACAAAACTCACTGCTATGCAGTTGAGTTGGAAGGTACTCAAAATATGACCTACTCCTTCAAAGCTGAGCCTACTTGATGATATGGATGGAATATTAAACAAAGTGTTGAGACCTTCATTTGCTTCATATGCCACAACGCAAGATGAGAAGAAATAGCTGCAAATATCTAGTAGGAATCAGCATGGGGAATGTTCAAAGTATGAACTTAGAAAAACTGGAAGTCATAATTATAATAAATTAAAAAATGAAATGGAATGCATAAAGGTGGATATCTAGGAATTAGTGAGTTAAAGTGGAATGTGCTGTCCAGTTGGAATCAGATAATCTTATGATCTACTATGTCAGTAATGATAAATTGAAAAAGAATGGAATCATCTTATTAGAGAACAATCCAAGATCTAACTTGAAGCAAAATCCCTTTAAAGATAAGGTACTATTCATATGCCTACAAGAAAAACCAATGTGTTAGTCTGGGTGGACTAGAGAAACAAATTCATAGACACTCATATGTGTATAAGAAAGGGTTTATATACAAGAGCAATTGAACATTGAGAACACATCCCAGCCCAGTGCAGTCCAAGGTCATAAGTCTGATGTTAGCCCATATGTCTGATACTAATCTAGAAGTGCTCGTCAGACTCATGAAAGACATGCACTGACACCAGGACACTCACAGGCCAGTGGGTGCAGAGTCTTGTGTATCCAGTGGTGATAGGAGGACCTCAGCACAGGCTCCTCTGGTTCCAGGGCTCAGCACGCTCCCATGTGTCTTTTCAGCTGCAATGTCTCCCAGGGAGTGAGCTGAGAGACAGTGTGTCTGCCTCCAAGAAGGAATTACCACATTCCCCAGAATTCTAAGGAGAAAGCCATTCCCACACAGAAGTCTAATGGACTATCTCCAGATGGAAGGCTAGACTCAACCCCCTACACTTTTAGTCCCAAAATTGACACCAGGTTAGGTAACTGCCACAACCAGATAATACAGTTATTCAAATTTATGCACAAAGCACTAATGTCAAAGCTGAAGCAATGGAGCAATTTTGCCAACTCCTGCAGTCTGAAATCAGTCAACTATGCAATGAGAATGGTGACTGGATACTGGTGATTGGATTGAGAAGGTTGGAAAAAAATGAAGGATCAATAATTGCAAATATGGTTTTAGTTCTAGAACCAATGCTGAAGATACAAAACTAGAATAGTGCAAGAGTAATTACTCATTTATTGCAAATATCTTTTTCAGTGGCATAAATTATGACTATGCAAGTGCATCTCATTTAGTCAAATGCACAGGAATCAAATACACACTGAGTGGGGAACAAAACAATGGAGATCAGTACCATTAAGTAACAACAAGGCTAGTAGCTAACTGCGGAACAGGCTGTCAATTACTTATATTACAGCTCAAGGGGTAAAATGCCCATGGAAGCCAAATATAAATTTGAATGTACCCTATTTGAATTTAGAGACCATTTCAAAACAGATTTGATGCTTTGAATACTAGTGACCTAAGACCTGACCTACTGTGAAATAACAAGGACATATAAGAAGAAAGCAAAAGGTCATTAAAAGGACTAGGAATAAGGAGAAGACTGAGATGGATGTAAGAAGAGATTCTGAAACTGGTTCTCATCTGGAATAGAAAGAAACTAAAGGGAAAGGAAAAATAGTTTTTTAAATGATGAATTACAACCCTGTACAAAGAAAAAATCCTCACATCTGGATAAAAAGAAAAAAAATCACAACAAGTGGTGAAAATATTGAAGTCTATGATTTAATTTTATTTAGATCCACAATCAACATCAATGGATGGAGCAGTTGAGAAATTAAATCAAGTATTGCTTTGGGCAAATGTACTGCAAACTCAAGCTCACAGCTATCAAATTGGTTTGAGTTGACCAGGTGCAACCCTGTGAAAGCAGAGCTGTTCCTTTGGATTTCCAAGATTGTAAATGTGTGAACAAAATGCTTCATATTTCTCTCCTAGAACAGCTGGTGTGCTTGAACAACTGACCTTGCATTTTGTAGCTCAATATTTAACTCACAGCACTAAGGACCTCTTTGAAGTACTAAAAAGCAATGATGCTACTTTGAGGATTAAGGTGTTCTTGACCCAAGAAATGGCCCTTTTCAATAGTCTCATAGATTCTAAAACTGGGCAATGAAAACAGAAGACTTGAGAAGAATTGATACCTGTGAATTATTTTGTTGTTGAAGAGCATTTAATATATCTTGAACTTCCAGAAGAACAGACAAATCTGTCTTGGAAGAAGAACTGCTGGAACATTTGCTAGAAACTTGGATGATAAGACTCTGTCTCACTTACTTTGGACATGTTATTGGGAGGAACCAGTCCCTGGAGAAAGACATCATGACTGGGGAAGGAGAGGTCAGTGAAAAAGAGGAAGACTCTCAGTGAGATGGAGTGACACAGTGGCTGCAACAATGCAGCTAGACATAACAACGATTGTGAAGATAATGCAGTACCTACTAGCGCTTTCTTCTGTTGTATATATGGTTGTTGCACATACGTACACAACAGCACCTCATAATCAAATTATGCCAACTATATTATAATTTTAAATTCATGGAGCCTATATATGAAAAAAAATCTTAAATGAAAATGACTACATCTTCAAATTTATATTTATTTGAAACTCACAATCAATAACAACTATCATGTAATTCCTATTAAGGTAAGAGGGGGACTATAGAGTCAGTTTCAACTCATAGCAACATAACACATGCTGCCTGGTTCTGCACCATTTTCACAATTGTTCTTATGTTTGAGCCCATTGTGTCAATCCACCTAGCTGCCTCTCCTCTTTACTAAGCATGATGTCCTTCTCTCAGACTGAAAACTCTGACAATCGTCCAAACTGTGTAAGACTAAGGCTCCTCATCCTTGTACTTCTTTCAAAATATATTTGCTTCTTCTTTTGGAAGTGCATTTCACTTTTATGGTTCTTCTCCAGCCCCATAATTCAAAAGTATTAGTTCTTCCCTGGTATTTCTTATTTAGTATTCAGCTTTTATTTGGATATGAGGTGATTGAACATACCATGACTTGAGTCAGGTGTGCCTTAGTCCTCAAATTACAAACACCCTTGCTTTTCAACATTCTTAAGAGATTTTTTTTTGTGCAACAGTTTTATCCATGACTGCTGCTTCCATGAGCGCTGATTGTGGATCCAAGGAAAACTCTGAAACTTCTATCTTTTTTCCATGTATCATGATCCTACTTGTTGGCCCAGTTGTGAATATTTTGGTTTACTTTTCATTGAGTTGCAATCCAGTCTGAAGACATCTTTATCAGCAATTGTATTACTTTCTCCTGTTTGTACAACTGCCTCTTGATCGATGTACAAGCTCCACAAAAGCACAAGGAAGTTTTCTGGAATCCCCATTCTTCTCAGGCTATCTTGATATAATCCAAACAGTTGATTGCTTTAACCTAGTCAATAAAGCACAAATAAGCCTCTCTCTGGTATTCTTTGCTTTTCATCAGGATATATGTGACATCAACAAGGATACCCCTTGTGGTATGCACTCTTGTGAATATGGAGTTTAAGGCAGTTCTCTGTCAATGTACTGCTGCCACTGTTGAATGATCATTAGCACAATTTTACTTGCTTTGTGATATCAATCATATTGTTCTATAAGAATGGACTAAAACTTTAATTTCTTTAATAAAATGTTCCTTCGTATATTGTTTATTTACCGAGTCATAAAGGAGTTCTGGTATTGCTCACCACAAGGTTGGTGGTTCAAACCTACTAACTAGTGCAAGGTAGAAAGATGAGGCTGATATGATGCACAGCCTAGAAAAAGCTGCATAGGAGTCTGTGAGTAAGGATACTCTTTGGCAGTGGGTTTTGAAGAATTGATCATAATAAAGACAAGGTGCCATTTTATGCTAATAAGGACTGTATTTATGCTGCTTATTTTCTTTTGTGTGTTGTGTCATGGAGGATAACTCCTCAGAGTAATGATGATAATAATGGAAGAAAATGGAGTCAGAAAGGATACATTTCTACCCACTGAATTCTTAAGTGATGCCATCTGTTCTATTAAAATACTACTCCAATTTCTTATGTTTGACATAGCACATTTTGTGCTTTGGTTGTCTTACACTTACTCTCTGTAAGGTCCCAATAGCTTTTAGTTGTTGAAAATTATATTGCACATTGGTGGCAAACTGGGAACTTCACAGTTCACTAGGAAAGATTTTATTTATATAGTTAAGGGTTTTTCAAAGACCTTTAAGATCTTAGAGAGAGAGGGAAAGGAAGACAGAACTAAGTAAAGTGGCTTAAGATGAGTGGGTTTAAAGTATATTTGAAGAGTCATGCATTTTTAATGGAGATGTCAAATACAGTATCTTTATCTCTTGTTCATCATGGGGGGATTATGAAGATCAAAAGCAATAAGCCATTGCATAGTGCTTAGCTCCCTATGTGATATGTAGTAATTGCTTAACAGATTCTTACTTCAGTTCCATTATGAACCGTTCTTTCAATGTATAAAAACACAATAAAAATTTTTAGAATAATTTAAAGTCATGTTAGACTTTAAAATTGAATGTGTAATTATATGTATCAGGACATTGTCTAGCTAGAATGATGAATGGAAACTGATACATCCTACAACACAAAAACCAAACTAAGTATAAAGCACTGCTCTGGAGTAGAGTCCTCCTCAATAGGTGCTAACTGGAAAAGGGTCGATCTCTCCCTCTGGATTTTGGAGACTCTAAATCTGTTTTAATTTTTATTTTTTATTATTATTTTTATTATCAAATAAATTTATTGGGGACTCTTACAACTCATCACAATCCATACATATTTCCATTGTGTCAAATACATTTGTACATATGTTGGCATCATCATTTTCAAAACATTTTCTATTGGAGCCCTTGTTTTCAGATCTTCATCCACTCCCTTCCTCCTTCCCTCATGAACCTTTGATAATTTATAATCCACCCTACTAGGTGACTATAAATCTTTTTAAAAAAATTACTTTTGGGCTGAGCCCTGGTGGTGTAGTGGTTGAGTGCAGGACTGCAGCCCATGGGCTTGGTGGTTCAAATTCAGCAGCAGCTCTTCAGGAGCAAGGCTGGGTAGCTCCCACAAGCACCAGAGGGCAGTGATGCCCCCCCCCCAAGCAAACCAAAAACCCCAAAAAACCAAAAATATCAAAATACTTTTATTGGGGGCTCTTACATCTTTTATCACAATCCATACATTCATCCATTATGCCAAGGTCATTTGCACATATGCTGCCATTATCATTTTCAAAGCATTCTGACAACTTGAGCCCTTGATATTAGCTCCCCATTCTGCTGCCTTACTCATCCTTCCTCCTGAACACTTGATAAGTTATAGACTATTATTTCCATATCTCACATTGTCCTATGTTGGCCTTCACCCACTTTTCCATTATTTGTTCTAGATGATCCTTTTGATCGATTTCCCCTTTCCCTCTCCCCCCTCCTCCAATTCCCCTGGTAGCTCTACTCTCATTGTTGGCCTTGAGGGATTTTTCTATCTATGTTGCTGGCTCTGATCTGTAGCAATGTGTATGCTCTGGTCTAATCCAATTTGTAAGGTTGAATTGAGGTCATGATAGCGGGGTGAAGGAAGCATTAAAGAACTAGAGCAAAGTTTGTATTTCATTGGTGTTATATTGCACCCTAATTGGTTCCTCTCTTCCCTATGACCCTTCTGTGAGGGGATGTCACAATTGTCAACAGATGGACACCAGGTCATTACTCTATGCCCCCCCTCCCCCTTACCTTGGGTATAGTTTTGTTCTAGGTCTTAGATGCCTGATACCTGATCCCATTGACATCTCATGTTTACCCAGACTGGTGTGCTTGTTCCATGTAGACTTTGTTGTTTCTCAGCTAGATGGCTGCTTGTTTATTTTCAAGACTTTAAGACCCCAGATGCTATATTTTTTGATAGCTGGACACTATCAACTTTCTTCACCATATTTGCTTATGCACCCATTTTGTCTTCAGTAATCATGTCAGGAAGATGGTGACTCTAAATCTTTGAGAGTAGAAAGCCTCTTTTCTCCAGTGGAGTGGCTGGTTTTGAACTGCTGACCTTGCAGATAACAACCCAACACAAGACCAATGACTTCACTAGGACTTCTTTCTACAATACAAATGAACCTTGAAAACATTATGTTGAGTGAAGAAAGTCAGTCGCAAAAGGAAAATATTGCATGATCTCACTTATATGTACTGAAAACAGGCAAATGTATTGAGACTGAAGTTGATTAGTGGCAACTGGCAGTGAGTGCGAGGGAAGGAAAAAGGAGGTCCCAGTACTAAGGGGACACTGAACTTGCATTGTAGGTGATGGGCAAATTAAGAAATAATGGTAATATTTAAACAGCATGGTAAATGTGATTAATGTCATGGAATTGTATATGTGAAAAATGTTGATCTGGTTAACATTTTGTTACATATATATTTAGCCCAATAAACAAAACACTGCAAAGGTTACTTGAAAACATTAAGATTTGCCACCTAAAGCAATTCTGTATTTGACTCCCAGGAATGTGAACACTCTGTAGGACTGGAGTCACTCCTCAGATTATTAATAAATTAGTCTGCCTGCTTTAGCTGGAGTAGTGGCTAGAGATTTTACAAATGACCAGGAAAGCATTTTGGTCTTTACTTCTATTTGTTTGATGATAGAACTGGCATGGGTATTAGGCCACCAAAGATTCAAAACCTCCTCTTCCCTACTCACAAGTCCCATGTATAGAAAGACCTCCCAAGTCCAAAGGATCCTTTATAGTCAAAAAATTATTCAATGTGTTGTCATTACTTTTGCCAACAAACTGTGTCATTTATGTGGTAAAAAAATGCTTGCTTAGAAGTCTTTCTCAGAGTCTCTACAAACCAGGTTAATCGGTGATCGGCAGGGTTTTTCTGCCTTTAATGAGGCCTCGTAGCCCAAGGCTAGGCCTACTTCTTGGGAAGGGACTTTCTTTCTTCTTATTCCGAACTCTTTGATCACTTAAAAAAAAAAAAAAAAGCCAGGAAGAACAACCACCGGGAATGTCATTGTTTTTTAATTGCCTGATTACCAAATGTTAGAGATAAAAGATAGATGTTCTCAATTAATAACATTTACATAGATTAGCATCACTAACAAGCCTCATTAGTAGCTGCCGATTTTTGTTCTGATCCTGTCCCATGTCACTTGCTCTCTCTCTGATTGTGCAATCGAATGCACCTTTGGTATGACAAACCATTGCTTTCTAATCTATTTCCATTAATCAAACGGCCAGGCATTTTAATACACAGCAAGATTTAATTAAACAGAAGCTAATATTATCTAGTGTAGATTTAACAAAAGGTGATATATGTTAATGAATTTCTTGCTCTATTTCACAACACCTTAGTCTCTTCATTGGATTAACCACCACACAAACACATCTCTAGTCTTACTTATGAGCACCTTAGGACATAATCCATTTAGCTAGTGACTGCTATGAGACTCACATTGCCCACATATCTGTTTGATAAAGTGGGTAACATTTCAGACCAGCTCATCCATCCCTACCCTTTTCCCCATGCCACTCCTTCCCTGCTCATCCAAGGCTATGCGCTCAGAAGGGCAGTTAAGACATCTGTGTTAGTCCGGATAGACTAGAGGAACAAAATTTCAGAGACAGGCATACAGGTATAAGGAAAGGGTTTATATACAAAAGAACTGTGACACTAAGAAGGCATCCCAATCCAGTCCAGTGCAAAGTCATAAGTCCAATATTAACCCATATGCTCGCAACCAGTCTATAATGTCTGCTTCCGCCTCAGGAAGTCACAGGTCAGTGGGTGCAAAATTCTGGCACTGGCAGGGGTCTCCCCAAGGCTCCTTGCTTCCAGGGCTCAGATCCATCAACAGCATGCCACTCCAGCTTCAGAGGTCTGTCTTCATCAGGGCTAAGCCGTGTGGTCTCTTCGCTGGCTAATCCAGCCTCCCAGATGCCACCATTCTGTGTTGCCTGTGGTTAATCATCTCCAAAACTAACTCCCAACAACTGGGGAAGATAGCTTCTCATCTTCACGAGGGAAATACTGCAAGATTTCCCAGGAGTCTCAGGTGAAAGCCATGCCCACATAGAGGCCTCATAGGCTACTCAATGGCTTTCTCCAGATTAACAGGCCAGACTCCACCCCTACATTTCAATTATAAAATTAACATAAACACATGACTGCTACAACATCTTTGTTAGTTTTAGTTTTTGTCTCTGTCATTGTGTATGGCTTTTAATTTTCCTGTTAGAGCTTTGAGTTGATGGAGCTCACTTCCAATGAGTTAGGGAAATAAGAAAATATGCATGGATTTTTAACTTCTCTTAATAGGGTTCTGGTGTTAGCCTTAATAAAGGTCTTATGGAAAATTTCATTAAAAAACAAAATGAAACTTTTAAAAAAACGCACTAGTTGAAGGTTGACAGAACTACAGTCAGTTTTACATTAAACAATCCACACACATTTTGTTCCAACTCTTCATTTGCAATCCCCTCAATGTACCCTCCCTCTCAATGCATCTTTATTGTTTCTTGTTTCAATTGGCCCCAGTGTTTCCTGTCTCCATTACTCTTCTTCCCTAATCTCCTCCCCTTGGTTAAATGCTGCCCCTTTGATCTAGAACGCTTAATCATTCTCATAGGGGAGTGAGTTCACTTTCAGACTTGAAGGGTAAACAATGGTCATAGTCTTGGAGGTTCCATAAGGTTCTCTCCTAGTGTCTTTATTGTCTTTGAGTTCTGTTCCACATTTGTCTCCCACTTGACCTAGGACCTTCTGATGTGACCGTTTTCAGAGCAGTTGGTAGTGGTAATCAGGCACCATCTAGTTCTGGTTTCAGTTTTAGGGAAACTGATATTTGGGTGGTCTATGTGCACTATTTTCATTTGTCTTTTATCTAAATTGCTCTATTTTCTTCCAGACAGAAAGAGACAATAGTTACATCTTAGATGGCTACTAAAGCTCTTGCTACTTACCAACACAGGCTTAGAATATTATCTTGCTATGCCAGTTCTCCTCAGTGTTCCCCCAAAGCAGTCATGAGCCACCAGACCTAGGGACCCACTTCCTAAGTGTGCTTGGTTAAGTTTAAGAAGTTTTCATAATTATGTTCCCTCTATGCCCCATCACATTCATGGATATATTATCATTAAAAAGAGTCATATATAGAAATCCTCTGTCAATCATATATATACATATATATGCTCTACACCCATTCTCTGTCCAACTCTTTTAGCCTATTGTGTATCCACGCATCTTCTTGAAGATCACCCTTATTGCAGGATTGTTCATATGACAATATTTACCTCTCTTGCCTCTAACTCTTGCATGTTTTGCATTCTACAGAAGGAATTCTCCTTTTGGAAAACTTCAGTTCTTGTTAAGACCTTCAATTGATTAAATGAAACCCACCCAAATTACAGAAGGTAGTCCACTTTGCCTAAAATGAATTAATTGTAATTGCTAACCATATACTCACAGAAAATATCTAGACTAACATTTGACCAAACAATGGAGCACAAAAACATAGCCGTGTTGACACTTAAAGTGAACTATTACTCCCACAGAAAGTTCTTGACATAAAATGGAGGTATGTATGAACTGTGTCAAGAGTTATACTGGAAGGATGGAAGGGAAGGGGGGTTAGAAAGGGAAAGCCAATTACAAAGATCTACATATAGCCTTCTCTCTGGAGAACAGACAGTGGAAGAGAAGGTGAGAGGAGATGTCGGGCAGAGTAAGATATGACAAAATAATAATTTATAAATATATTTATCAAGGTTCTTGAAGGAAGAGGGAGCGGGTAGGGAGGGGAAAAGATGAAGTGCTGATGTCAGGGGCTTGAGTGGAAAGCAAATGTTTTCAGAATGATGATGGCAGCAGGCATGTGAACATGGTTGACACAATATATGTATGTATGGATTGTGATAAGCATTGTATGAGCCCCCAATAAAATAACTTATTAAAAAAATAAAAATGAATTACAAAAAGAGCTGTGTGATCCCCAATAAAAGGATTAAAAATTATGTAAATGTCCTGAGATTAATTTCCCTCTTTATTCAATGAAAAACAAAGGTTCTAAAACAAAAAGCAAAGTGCCACAAGTGAAAGCGGGCCTATGCCTCCCTTAGGACAAACCGAAGGGTAACATTTGCTGAGGGAAAAATTACCAGAAGTCAGGAATGGATAGGTAAGAAGGATGAACAGAAACAGTGAACTTGGAAGAAGTTGAATTGCAGAGGTTGTAATCCATGTCACCAAAGAAAAGTTATATGACACGTTAAGTGGAAAACCAATTTTCTCTGTGAACTTGTACCAAAAGTACAACAAAAGGTTTTTTTTTAAAAGTATTTATCAAAAGCCCCAAATCTACCTTGTAAATGTTCTTCCCTGATGCAAACTGCCTTTCCCAAACTGCCTGTTTGCCTACTAAAAGTCACTGGCAAATTCTGTATAGGTAGGTTGTGACAGTTTGATTACAAGCACGAGACAGCACTGTCTTGGAGAGAAATGAAAGTAATTGATGATTTACCCTACACAGAATTCCCACTCTGATCTTTGGAATCCATTTTTGGAAACACACTGAGTTCTTCAAAAAAGCATAACACAGTTTTACAAATTTATTTCAATCAGTGCAGTTTTATTGTTTGACTCGGAAGTGACTTTCAGGAAATGTTCTTTTTTTTTTTTTTTTTTCCCCAAAGCTAATGGAATAGAAGGCTACCTAAGAGCAATGGCATGTGCGGTTTACCCCACCTTCCATGAAAGCCAGAAATCTGGCAGCAAACTAGGAAGAGAGCAGAGATAGTAACAAAATTAGGCTTTTGTACAAAGGCCTTTGTACTAAAGCCCTGGCACAAAGAAAACAAATCTTACTGGTTGTGGGTAATTTACTTATAAATAAACAGCATCAGTGACTACTTTCACCTGTCTTAGCTGCTGTGACAGTCTGAAAAATTTCAGATTGTATATTAAGTGCCAATACTTAGACAGTTTAGCGTAAAGGAAGAAAATGGTTTCTTATACCCCGAAAAGAAAGCCTTAAAATGTGAGCAATAATCCCACGTAAAACCCAAAATACTCTTCTAACCCACTCAGTCCCATATGATCAGTTTATGTTCTATGTGTTCTGAATCAGCTACAGGCGGTGAACTCATCAAATTCTGTAAGTCTGGAACTTTAGAGGTATGGAAATATTGATTCAGTCAAATGAGATACATTTTTAAAAAGTATAGTCTTTTTCCTAAGTCCATTGCAATTCATCTTTTTGCTGAGATTTTTGATCAAGTATTTTAAGCAAGTCAACAAAGTAAAAATTATTTGTGTAATAGTAATATTAAATCTCTTGAGGTAAATAGAAGAGGGTCTGGGGGCAGAGTGAGTTAATGAAATTATCAGCCACTTCATGGGTAAAAGACTAGCCTTTCTGTTCCCATAAAGATTTATCATATTAGAAATCCACAGGGGTATAGTTGACTCAAAGGTGTTACTTTGTTTTTTGTTTGGGATAGGTAAAAAAATATATTCTCCAGTTAAGCCCATTTAAAATATATATAAAGTTAGATTCAAAAGAAATGAAGTTGTGACTAAAATTGAAAAATAATAAAACTAAAATAAATAACAAAATGTGTTTATATTATGCTTTCAGGAAACGGATTAACTTAAAAACAAATATTTTCTCTAATATGCATTTTTTTAAGTCAACAAAGAATTAGGTGCTTCTCTTGATTTGACAACATGTTTCATGTAATTTATAATGTTAAATAAAGCTTTTTTAAAAAATACACTTTACTTTAAAAGGACTCTATTTTGCTACTCTCTATGAAGTTTCAAAATTACCAGGAATTTGCCAAAGGTCATCAAGAAGTTAAGTTCTTTTACTAAAGATCTTGAAGGCAAAAGTACACCCTTCCCACCTGTCATCCAAGCCTGCTACTTTATTTCTGACTCTGAAGCATTTTCTGCTATTTTAATAGGAAGAAACCTAATGATAATTTAATACTTCTAAACCTTAATACTTCTAAAAAACCTCATAAGTCTATTTTATCTTAGCACCATATTTTAGCCAGAGATATTAAATTTGGATCACACCAAACAAACTCCTTCTTAGAAACCTTCAAACTTCACTTTTGTGTTGTAGAACTTTAATTGGCAAAAGCAGTCCTGATGGCATGGTGCGGAAAACATTGGATTGGTTACCACAAGGTTAGCGGTTCAAGCTCACCAGCTACTCTGAGGGAGAAATGTGAGCCTGTTGTCCCTAAGAAGATTTATGAAGCTCAGAAATCCTGTTTAGGAATGTGCTCAACAGCAACGGGTTTAAATGGCAGAAATGAACATACCAATTGCTGGTAGGTGGAAGACACATAGTGACTTGTCTACAACAGAATAAAGTACTGCCCTGCCTGTCCCTGTGCCATCCTCAAAACCACTGTACCAACCGTTCTCTTTCCAGTTTGCTCTTTTTTTCACTGACAGGACCAAACAGAATATCCAGCTTCAGCGACTAGTCCCTCCTGATAATATGCTCAATGAACCTGAGACAAATAATATTCTGTCAACACTTCTTCCAACACAGATTTATTTATTCTTCTGGCAATCTATTGTACATCAATTTCATTAATCTTCACCAACAACATAATTCAAAGGCATCAGTTATTTGGGGGCACTTATTCATTACCCAAATTTGAGATGCATACAAGGTGATTAAAAAGGTGATTAGCTTTTACACTGGTAGAGATAAGAGTTCTTGACACATAGAATTCAGGAGAGATAACCCCCTCAGGACCAATAATGATAGCAGTAATACCATGAAGGTAAGAGGAAAGTGGGGAGAGCAAGAGGAGGAAAGGGGAACTGATCACAATGATTGGCATACAACCCCTCGCCCTGGGGATGAACAATAGAACCATGGGTGAAGGAAAAATGGTGCAAAATGTGAAAATAAAAACAATTTGTAAGTTATCAAGGATTTACGAGGGTGGGGGAAGGGGGAAAAGAAGAGCTGATACCAAGGGCTTAAGTAGAAAGAAAATGTTTTGGAAATGATGATGGCAGCATATGTACATATGTGCTTGATACAATTGATGTATAGATTGCTATAAGAGCTGTAAGATTTCCCCACTAAAATGATTTATTAAAATAAAATCTGTATAAATCAGATTTTAAAAAAAGGCTATGGCTTTAGTCAGGCACATCCTAGGTCCTCAAAGTGACATCTTTGCTTTTTAACACCTTTTTAACGAGACCTTTTGCACCATAGCTGTCCAACACAATATATCATTGATGTCCTGACTACTGCTTCCATGGTTACTGCTTGTGTATCCAAGGAAATTAAATCCTTGATAGCTTCAATCTTTTCCATTGTTTCTTGGTTGAGGTGTGAGAGTTTTTGCCTTGTTTACATTGAGGTATAATCCATATTGAAGGCTGTTGTTTATTTTGATCGTCAAGTCCTGTTCATCTTCTGCAAGAAAGATGATGTCATGCACTCATCCCAGATTATTAATGAGCCTTCTTCTGGTGCCATGTTCTTTATATAATCCAGCTTCGTGGATTATTGGCTCAGCAAATAGATTAATAACTACTGTGAAAGAACTCAATTCTGCAACACATGCTTTATGCCAAGTACCATGTCCTTGCACTTTTGGAACAGTTGCCTCTTTGTTATGTGTAGGTTGTACCCAAACCCAGCTAAGTTTTTCACATTACTCACTGTTTGTTATTCTGTATATAACTGCATGTCTTTCCATAGTCAATCAAACACAAGTAAGCATTTCTCTAGTATTCTCCGCTTTCAACCAAGGCCATCTGTTATCAGAAATCATAGCAATGAACGTGGCTTGAGTTTCTGGCAGTTCCCTGTCAACGTCCTGTTGCAACCACTGTTTACTTCATCGAATTTTAACCTGCACATGAGCTGCATTTCATTCTTGGACAATCGCTGCATTCCTCACTCACAGACCTAACCCATATCACTGCCATTGCGTCCATGCTGGCTCAGAGCAACCCTGTGTGCATTTTTGAGACTGTACCTGTTCAGGGGAGTAGAAAACCAAGTCGTAGAAAACTCGTGGAGCTGTTGGTGGTTTTGACTGCCCACTCAAAGTATGACCAGTATGCCACCAGGCTGACAGATATTTGCACATATACATTTTCTACAGCGCAAAAATATATGAAGTTTAAGTTGTAAGAAATGTTGATTTATACAGCTTAATTTCCTTAAGGTTTTGCAAAGTTTATAGACTAAAAAAACATAATAATCATTGAAATAATGTTTATTTAAACATAAATTTTCATTCACACTTTCACCATTTCTTATATTTTCCTCCACCAACTTTAACACTTCAAGATGGTATCGATTGTATTAGATACAACTTTTAGATGTCTGGGTAGGTTGGAAACCCCGGGCCATCTCCGGAGGTCTGTACCATTGTGATATCCATGTTTTGGATACGTAGTGTCCCACTCCTTTAATTTCTTTTTTTTTATGATTCAGGTTAACATTTAGAACAACTTCCAGCTTTTTGTGTTTCCATTCCTTCTTTCTTAATCTGCAATCCTTCAGTAAATTCAACCCTTTTGATCTTAAATGATTCATTGTTAAGCACAAGGGTGAGTGCTATTCTAGACCTGAAAGTTAACTAAGGGCCCCAACAGTCTTTATGTCACCAGTAAGCATGGTATCTTGTAGTACTTCTAGTTTTGCACTGTAGTTTTCTTATATTCCATGCAGGACTCTGTGGTGTGATTCCTTTAAAAGGAGTTCGTAGTAGTAATCTGATAATGATCTAGTTCTCTTAGCCCTGGTTGGTAGTAATGGTAGTTAGCGTGGGTCCTTAGTCCAGTGGATCAATGGTCTCTGTGCCTCTTAGGTTTTCTTTACTCCACTTTGTTCTGGACTGGAGAGACAGGTATCTCATTAGATGCAATTATCCACTTATGAGCTTTTAAGATCTCAGGTGCTACTTAGCAAAGTAGGACATAGAACATCTTTTTGTGAATCATATTGTGCCAAATGACATAATTCTCTGAGGTTATGGCTTTTAGCCCCCTTGGCCCAGAACTTCACCCTCTTGAGGTATTTGACTATGTCCAAGATTTAAATAATAGTGTTGTCAAGTAATATTGGTAGTACCATGGACTCCCAGAAGAACAAAAAAATCTGTCTGGAAAGAAATCTCCTGAGAAAGAAGGGTGGCTAGACTTCACCATAATTTGGGCATGTTATTAGGAGGGACCAGTCTTTGGAAACCGACATCATGCCTGATAAAGTGGAAATCCTTTGTCAGGCCAAATAAATACGACTTGAGATATGCCAAGCTGGCCAATAAACACATGTGGAGTTAATTGAAGGGCAGAGGTAAATGGCTTGGTGAGCCTCACCTTTTTTGTTCTTGGGTGTCTTGCTTTCTGATGGTCAGACTAGGGTACAGCTGCCTTCACCAGTTCGCTGCTTCAACTGGCATGGCTCACTTCCCACACGATATCCCTGAGGAGAAGTCAGATGGACCTCCCCTGATGTCGCGCTGGGTGCTGGAGCAGCTGTGGACATCGCTGCCAGCACTGAGATGCTTACATGCTCACTTGTTTGGTTTTCCTCATGCATGCGGTAGCATTGCATGTGTTTTGTGAGATTGAGGAGGACGTCGTAGATTGGTGCCAGACACATGGGCTAATGTTGGACTTGTGGGCTTGGACAGCACTGGGTTGGGATGCTCCTTAAAATAAAACTCTCTCTTGGGCTGAGCCCCGGTGGCATAAGTGGTTGAGTGCGGGACTGCGGTCCGCGGGCTTGGCGGTTCAAATCCAGCGGCGGCTCTCAGCTGCGCACGACCACCAGAGGCAGTGATGCCCCCTCCAAACAAACAAACAAACAAACGTCTCTCTTATACACATGTGCATTTCTGTGGATTTGTTTTCCTGGCCTACCCAGATGAACACACTACTGCATGTGGTTTCACTTTTTTCAATAACGGTCTGTGTGTCTCCCCATGTATCCACTCCGAGATCACTTTTCTTGCAGGGTTCTGCTGTCTTTAACTCTTGCACTGCTCCTAATTACTTCCAAAACCAGTGGTTCTCAACTTTCCTAATCCTGAGACCTTTTAATACAGTTCCTCATGTTGTGATTACCCCCCAACCATAAAATTATTTTTGTTGTTTCTTCATAACTATAATTTTGCTACTGTTATGACTCGGGCAACCCCTGTGAAAGGTTCATTCAACCCCAAAGGGGTCATGACCCACAGGTTGAGAACCACGGTTCTAGTATTTTCCCCTGTCTCCATTCTTTTTTGGCTAACTTCTCTTTTATTATGTGCTCTTTCATATTTATGTTGATATTTATTTCAGTAAAGAGTTAATATCAAGTGAATATTTATTCCAGTAAAGAAAGAGTTACAGTTTTGGAAACTCCCAGAGGCAGTGCTACCCTGCTCTATGGGGCCATTCTGAGATGGAATTCCCTCAGTGGGACTGAGGGAGTTAGGAGTTGACTCTTCTTTGCCTGTGAACACCATCTAGTAATGTTCCTGTTAGTGTGAAAACCTTCTGAGAGTAGTCATTTCATATGATATCTGTCTTTTTGTCATTGACATTTTCTTAGAACAATATTATTCTTTAACATTACCGCATATTCCATGGCGTTTCTATACTATTGTTTATCACCTTTTTTATTGATAGCTTGTTTCCCTTTTTTTTTGCTATTATGAATATTGTAATGGATATATATGGGTGTGTGTGCGCTACCGTGAATCACTTTGGACTTACCTGTTTGTATCATAGTTATGACTTTTAAAGGCCATATGCACTGGGATTGATTTGATGGCAATGAGTCTATTTGCTTTTGATGTACCAAGGAACCCTGGTGGTGTAGTGGCTACATGTTGGACTGTTAACTGCTGCACCTGCAGTTCAAAGCCATCAGCCTTTCCCAGGGAGAAATAGGGGGCATCTAGTTCTGTTAAGTTAACCTTTGATAGTTTGTTTGAGTCATCATCAACCCCATGGCAGTGAGTTGTTGTTACTTTTTAAACATATCAAGCAGTGAGATTGCTGAGTCATGTGGCATATCTATTTGAATATTTTATAGCTTCATCAGCAATATATAAAGTTTCAAGTCATTCTACATCCTTAACAACACTTATTTAAAACATTTTTTTGTGGGCATCATTGTCCCCTGGTGGGAGTAGGAGGCACAGCCTTGTTTCTGTGGAGATACTGCTGGATTTGAACCACCAACCCCGTGGGCCACAGTCCTGCACACAACCATTACACCAAGGGGGCTCAGTCCCTCTTTTTAATTTTTAAATTGTGAATTAGGAGAAGATTTACAGAAAAACCCACGTTTTACATTAATTTTCACATATATTTTGTTTTGACTCTGTCATTCCCTTTAATGTTGTACTAAAATTCCATTTTCTCTCTGTTTCTTGTTACCTGTCTTCCTTCTTTCCTAATCCTCTAAACTTTGACATTGGGTTAATACTGCACGTAAAAATTACTTCATTTTAATCTAAAATGGTTGATTAGTTTATCAAGTTTAGCTCCAGACCTGAAGGGTCACTAAGGGCATCGACATTAATCCACTTTCCAATGTACTGTTTGATAGCAAGGCTATTCAGATCCCTGAACAAAGGTAAGAGGGGATTCCCTGAAGGCTTCATCTACATGGGAACCTTACAAATGGATTCTGTGCTTTCACTGTCATAAATAGTCTTCCACAAATTGGATGCTCAGACTATAAGATCTACTATCATTTCTTCCTCTGATCTTGGATTTTATTTTTACAATCCTTGGGTCGCACTAGTTGGTGTGCTTAATTTGTGTGACCTTGGCTGGCATCAACTTAGATAACTATTTTAAAATAATTTTTTAAGACTCCAGTTCTTTCTGATATCTGAGCACTATCTGATTTCTTCATCACATTTTGCTTTAGCAACTATGTCTTTAGAGATTTCTTCATGAGGGCAAGTATTAAGTAGGGCTATGAATAAGAATTAATAATTGTAGATACTAGGGATGTGTAAAAGAACAGCAAGGGGAGCAAAGCAATGAAGTCCTCAGGGAATACCAAACAAAGACTGTGGGGCCAGGGCAAGGTGCCCCATCAGACTTGACTGGAAAATACTTGTAAAGGACAACAAAGAGACCTTGAAATAGTTATAAGGTTTTGATGTTGTTGCTGTTGCCTTTTTTGTTGTTGTTGTAGTCACTGTTTTACTTTCTGTTGTTGCTTCATTGGGGTCCATCTTGTTTCAGTGCATTTTGTTGTTGCTGCATGTCTATCTGGAAGGGATAGGTGGAATAAACAGGTCAGAAGAGAGAACAACGGGATGACAGTTCCAGGGTGACATGGGATATGGGGAGGCGCAGGAAAGGAAGTGGGTACTAACAAACCCAGGGACAATGAAACAAAAAGTGACCAAAAATTGATGGTGAGGAGGGTATAGGAGGCTGGTAGGGGTGGGTCAAAGGCAGAGAGGAATTCCTGAAACCCAAATGAAGGCTAAACATGAGAGTAGGACAAGAGGAAAGCAAAAACAAATAGAGGAAAGAACTAGAAGGCAAAGGGTATTTATAAAGATATAAATACAGGCATATACATATGCAAATATATTTATATAGGTTGAAGAGGAAAATAGATCTATGTACATATATTTCTAGGTTTAGTATTTGTTTTTGGGCATCACTGCCCT
The DNA here is from genome assembly GCA_004026705.1 of Nesogale talazaci. Taxonomy (NCBI): domain Eukaryota; kingdom Metazoa; phylum Chordata; class Mammalia; order Afrosoricida; family Tenrecidae; genus Nesogale; species Nesogale talazaci. The sequence goes on from PVJH01015792.1 coordinate 26,416, forward strand.
CCAGTGGTGGGAGTAGGAGACCCAGTCTTGCTGCTGGATTTGAACTTCCAAACCAGTGGACTGCAGTCCCGTGTACAACCACTATGCCACTGGGGCTCAGACCTTCTAGGTTTAGTATTAAGGAAACATTTGGACAGTGGGCCCCAACTGAAGTATTCCTGAACACAAGAACACTTTGTTCTAATCTGGCAGTCTGAGATGTTCACCTTCCTGACAAGATTACTGAAGATTTAAGGCGGGTGTATAAGCAAATGTGGTTAAGAAAGGAGATGGTGCCTGGCCATCAAAAGGAACAGTATCTGGGGTCTTAAAGGCTTGAAGATAAACAGGCAGCCATCCAGCTGAGAAACAACAAAGCCCACATGGAAGAAGCACACCAGCCTGTGTGATCACAAAGCGTTGAAGGGATCAGGTATCAAAGAACAAAAAAATCATATTATTGTGAATGAGCAGAAGTGCAGATTGGGGACCCAAAACCTATCTGTAGGCAACTGTACATTCCTTCCAGAAAGGTCACAGGGAGGAGAGTAAGTCAGGATGCAGTGTAGTAATGATGAAACATACATACCACTATACTATAGTTCTTTAATGCTCCCTGCCCACACCCTTACCCAATCATGATCCCAATTCTACTTTACAAATCTGGCTGGACTAGAGGATATACACTGGAACAGATAGAAACTGGAAACGTAGGGAATCCAGGACAGAAGAACCCCTCAGGACCAGTGTTGAGAAGGGAGGATGAAAGGATAATGGGAGGATGAAAGGAAGGTGGGGTGGAAAGGGAGAACAGATTGCAGGGATCTACATATAACCTCCTTCCTGGGGTAAAGACAGTGGAGAAGTGGGTAAATGGAGGGGTCGGAATCTGTAAGATATGACAAAATAATAATAATTTATAGATTATCAAGGGTTCATGGGACAGGGGGAGCAAGGAGAAAGGGGAAAAGGAGGAGTGGATACTAGGGGTTCAAGTTGAAAGAAAATGTTTTGAGAATGACAAGGGAAACAAATGTACAAAAGTGTTTGACACAATGGATGTATGTGTGGATTATGATAAGAATTGTATAAGCCCTTAGTAAAAATGATTTAAAAAAGAATTAATTTTAGTTTAGGGTTTATAGTTAAGTGTGAGGTCATAAGCCATGCATATACCTATGGTTTATTTATATTCCTGATTCATTTTGTAGACATTATTATCATTTTTTTGGGGAATATTATAAACCATCTTTCTGGGGAAGATGGTAATTTTATTGATAGTATCATTAATTTAGTCAATGGCATATGTTTTAAAATGCTATTGAAAAAAGGAAAGAATGCATGCATAGGACAGATTGTTTGTACATGAATTGTTGACTTGTACATAATTAAAAACTTCAAGGACTGGGCACTCTGCAAAAAGTGAATGGTAGTGATAGGGAATATAATGCTCCTTTACAAAATAAATAATAATAAACCGAACTAAGTTGGGTCATAAAATAGGCAAAGAATATGAAAGTAGCAAATATATGGTCGTCTGGAGTAGCTAACTATTCAACACTCTCAAAGCAAGAGATTGGAAGCAAACTAATGACTTCCCATTTCATAGCCTTGGGATAACAGTCATCTGCCTCTTCTCACACTAGGGTAATTCAGCCTTAAGCTCAAGCAAGTATTTCAATTCTTTTAAGTGCTACTGGTATGTTTAAGTTAGAATGCAGTTTGCTTAGTGGGGCTTCCATGTCAGGTCCTATTGTAATAGTTTATGAAAGATACTGTGTCCTAAAAAGGACAGTCTAAAGTCCCAGTTTTGATAGAATGTGACCCAGATCATGAAAGGCCATAGGTAGCTATTTAGGGATGTAACACTAGGCATAGTCTCCCATTGGCGGTCTATGAATGTGAAAGTAGCTAAACAGTACTTATCTCAGCCCCACCCACCCAAAGAAAGGGCCGATTGGTCCACCTGGTTTACCTAGCAGAAGTGAAATCACCTTTCCTGAGACAGAATTGTTCCCTGCCTTTCTCGCCTCTAGACTTGAATTTCTATTAAGGGACAACGAGCATCCTTGTAGCAGTATGTGTTGACTTGGGATGACTGTAGACCAAAGCTTTATGGCAGGGATGAATTGGTCTTTACCCTTTTCCCCTAATATGAGGAATTGACCCTTTCTGTGGTGAGGTCTCTTCTGTTGCAGTAAGTTTAATATGAAAAGATAAGAGGGTGACATTTGCATCAGCTTTAGACAAGCACACCACCTTGTTCCTTGGAATACTGAATTAGAAGAGTACATTTATCTTGGTGCTTATCCTTGGATAAGCTTTCATTGAATGTTTGCCCTTTAGTGATTGACTAACTTCTCTCAGCATAATGGTTTCTAGGTCTTTGTATCTCATGTGGCGTTTGGTGGTTTCATCACTGTTTTTCAGGGGTGCATAGTATTCCATTTTATTTATGAGCATACTAAAAATAAGACAAGTATGTGCATCAACTGAAAAAAAAAAGAGTTTCTTTATCAATTATTCTCCTCATGGGATTTGGGCTATTTTGGCTTTTTGCTAATGTGAACTTTGCTGAAACGAATGTAGCATAGCCTAAGTCTGTTCATACTGTGTCTTTTGTATCTTTTCTGTATCTACCCAGCATAGGTATGGCTGAGTTTTATGGTATTTCTATTCTCAGGACTTTTAAGTAGCATCATATCCCTTTCTACAATGACTGCCCATCAGCAGTGTATAAATATTTCAATCCCTTCAGCATTTGTTGTATTTATTTATTTTTTTGGAAATGGGTTGTCATTGTTGATATAAGGTGATATTTCATCATTGTTTAGATTTGTGTCCAAGATGGGTAGTGATTGTGAACTCTTTTTTTAATGTGCTTGTCAGTCATTTGAATGAAAATTTGGGAAAACAGTTTGTTGATGTTTCTAGCCCATTTTAAATTGGATTATTATTATTTTTTGCAGAATTCTATAGATTTTAATATTAGTCGCTTAGCCATTTTTCCATTGGTGAAAATGTTTTCTCAGCCCATGGGCTTTCCTTTTATTCTGTTGATGCACTTAAGTGTCTTATTTTTAGTACATTACAATCATCTATTTTGTCTTCTCTTGCATGTGATCCTTTTACTATATTTGGTTGCATGTGTGTGCCCTGCAATGAGGCTCTTTAATTTTCCGATTGATAATCCTTATAGTTCTGAGATTGGCATTTGTGTTTCTGATCCATCTTGAATTCATATTTGTGTATAGGATGAGGTATGAGTCCTATTTCATTCTTTTGCAATTGGAAATCCAGTTTTGCCTGCACCATTTGTTGAAGAGACTGTCTCTTTCACATTTAAGGTCTTATGAAACTTTGTTGAAAATAAGTTGCCTGTAGGTAAAAGAATTTATTTTGGATTTTCCATTACTTTATCCATTATTGTATCAGTACCTGGCTGTTTTGACTACTTTGGCTGTGCAATACATTTTAAGTTAGAGTAGTTCAAGGCTTCCTACATTGTTCTTCTATTTAAAGAGGTTCTTTGATTATCCCAGGATTCTTCCGTCTCCATAAGAAATTGGTAACTAAGTTTTCCATTTCTTTAAAGAATAAAGTTGGGATTGGGATTTGTGGCAGTTAAATAATCTACTGTCAACTTGAGTGAAGGGATTGAATCTAGCCAGCTCATAGTCAGTGAGGCCTCTGTGTGGGCATGGCCTTCTTGCGAGGATTCTGGGAACTCCTGTCTTCCTCTCTGGAGGCAGGACACACGCTTTCTCTGCTTCATCTTCCTGCTGACAAGCCACATGGAGCTCTACTGATGGAGCCAGAACCATGGAGCTGGAGGAGCCACTTGGAACCCCATGCCAGTGTTGAGATGCTTCCACCACCACTGATTGCACAAGACTTTCCAACCACTGGCCTGTGATCTTCCTACACTTGGCATCATTTTATGCGTTGTGTGATTGTGCAGAGGAATATATATACTGGTATCAGACATACGGGCTAATATCAGACTTATTAACTTCAACTGGACTGGGCTAGCATGTTTTCTTAATATACAATTATTCTTTGATATAAAGTTTTCTCTTACACACATATGACTGTCGATGAATTTGTTGCTCTAGTCCACCCAGACTAACAGAGTATAGGTATTGCTTTGTATTTATACATTGCTTTGAGGATTGACATTTTCACAATAACAAACCTTCCTATCCTTGAAGATGAGATAGTCTTATATTTGCATTTCCTTAGGTTTCTTTATTTCTTTAATTCAAAAAGCCCCAGTTACATTTATTTAGCATTTTAACTCTGTTCTTTGGCCTTTTATACTTCCACAATGATTTTCTGCTCCTAAATTAGGAAAGCATGCTTATCCCTTCCTGGACACATTCAACACACATAAAATTGTTGACATTTTTTCATTTGTTTTGAGCAATCTCCTGAGAATTTTAGGTCTAACAGTACAAATCCCTTGACGCTTTTCTCAACATACACCTCACATATATTTTGGTGCTTTCTCAATCTTTTTTGAATAAAGGTAAACACTTCTATTACCAAGGATTTGGGACAGCCTAGTTTTCTTAGAGGCTGTATTTTAAGACAGCCTATGTTGGTAGGCCAGAGCCTGAGCCATTTATAATATCTTTACGTAGCATTCCCAGAAGACTCTTTTGGTTTCTTGGACTGATGTTCTATAGTTTTCCTCTCTGTGTGCAGGTCTTTTGTGTCTTTGGTTAGGTTTATTCCTCACTATTTCATTTTTTGTGGTTCCTATAAATAGTATTGTTTTCTTGATGTCTTTTTGAGAGTTCATTTCACTGGTGCCTGTTTAGAGAAGAATACCAGGAATCCAATTGATTTCTGCATGTTAAATGTGAAATTTTTCCTCTTGATAATGTTTCACATAATTCTTAGGCTTTATTCTTTTTTTTTTTTTTTTGACATCACTGCTCTCAGGTGGTGGGAGTAGGAGGCCCAGCCTTTGCTCCGTGGAGGTGGAATCAAACCTCCATCCCAGTGGGCCGCAGTCACGCGCACAAACACTAGGCCACAGGGGCTCAGCCCGGCTTTATTCTATATATATTTTTTTCTTTCTGATTTCTCCTCTAACAGATAGTATTATTATAAAAATTTATCTTTAATTTGCTAACCTTGACTTTCATTAATTGATTCAGTTCTATTCCCCTACTTTTTCAATGTATTATATAATGTATATGAAATTGTGAAAGAAAAAATAAATCATGGCACTAATTTTCTTGTTTCCTTTTGTATGGTAGTTTTCCATGTACTTTGTCAGTTTGTTCTTGTCATACTTTCCTGAATTATTCTATAGTTTTGTCTCTGTTTTCCTTGATTTTGCCAGTAGTTTCTTTGATCTTCCTTTTAATTTGTTGAAGGACCGCTGCTGTTACTCTTCTGAATTACTTGTCATGTAGTTCTGAAGTTATTTCTTCCTCAGGAAATTTCTTTTGGCTCTGTATTCTTGTCACTTTGTGAAGTCACTTTGTCTTGTTTCATGGTGTCAACTAAGGTTGCGTGTTGTTTTTGAGATATCATGCTATATTTGTATCTCACTGGTCATAATATGCCGGTGTGTACTTAGATGTTCATGACTTGTTTTCTTGGCTGTAATAGAAGAAAGAAGTGTGTTCCCCTAATTTGCTTAGTTTGTAATCATGTCACTTCTCTTTCCTTCACTTGGTAGGGATCCAGGATTGTCATTTCTATCTGTGATGTTGAAAGTACCTATCTTTTTTCCAGAGTAATTTCCCCCAAAATGGAAGACTCTGCCCCCTGAAGGGTGCTGGAACAACCCAAGGAGACTGCAAAATCAGACACCTTTTTATCCTAGATTATGGATTATAGTATTAAAGTCTCTAATTGCCAGGGGGTACTGTAATTTATTTATTTATTTTCCCCTGAAAATAGGATGGTAGGCCAAAGAAGTTTGGGAACTTATTTTGTAAAGCCTCTGGGTAGCATGTGCACTTATTCTATAATTCTCCAGAAGCTTTTATAAGTTATTTTTATATATTTAGGAGATTCCCTAAGGTGCCTTCAGTAAAAGCTTGTCTTAAGGTGCTTTTTATTTTGTTTCTCTTGCTTTGTTTAGAATGTTCTCATTTCTGGGAACTCAGAAACCTGTTAATGGCAAGCTAATTTTTTTCTTGTCACTTACATTTCTTTGTTTTTATTTATTTATTGCTCAAATCAGTTCTTTTAATTTTGCATTAAAGTGTTCTTCCTTTCCCTGTTTCTTGTGTGGTATAACTCTGAGAGTCCAGGTTGCTAAACTTTAATAAGCATTCTAGACTCTTTCTCAGGAAACTTTTTGGAGAAGGAACAAGAAGCAAGTTATGAAAAGGAAATTGAGACAAAGTAAGCTGCCACTGACAAGGCAGAGAAAGCAGCTGCAAAGTTCTGACAAGTTCAGGCAGGGTAAGCTGCCATTGAAGAGGCAGAAAGAGAAGTGACAGATGTCTGAGATGGTGATTCTTTATGTAGTTTAGTAAATCTGGAGATTATATCTTGCAGGGAGGCAATTACTGGCCTGCTGTCTTTTGGATGCCTCTTGGTACCAATCTAATTCCATTTATGCTGCAGCCAGAGTACTATACCTAGCAAATACTGTTTTACTCTCACCATGATGGCAAATACTGTCTTTTTTCTCATCAAGATAGCATACACATGTGATATTATATATATACATACATATGGATTTTTCTATAGACTTGAAAGTGCATAAAAAGAAAAGAAAAGAAAAATGTTTTGTTACTTAAAAAAAAACTAAAATGCTAAAATTTCAGGTTTATTGTTGGGAAATTATGTTAGTCTGGGTACTTTAGAGAAACAAATCCAAAGAAGCTCATATGGACGAGAGATTTATATAAAGAAATTATGCATTAATTTCTAGTCCAGATCAGGTCCATTAGCCCATATATCTGACAGCAACCTACAAAGTTCTTCAGACTCACTAAACACATACAATGACACCAAATGCAGGATGATCACAAGCCAGTGGGTCAAAAGTCTTAGGGTCCAGTGGTGTTGTAAGCATCTCAGCACTGGCAGGAGTCTCCACGTGACTTCTCTACATCCAGGTTTCTTCCTACATCAGGGTAGGTTCATGTGGCTTCTCCTCAGACAAGTCTTGCAGGGAGCCAGCCTCGTCTGTCGACTCTCTCAGGCTGTGGATATTGTCACTAGAAGGTTGCCTCCTTCTACTGGATAATGTCTCCTGTCTCCAAAAAGGAACTACCACATTTCCCAGAATTCTCAGGAGAAGGCCACGCCCACACAGAGGTCTTATTGACTAGCTCCAGATTGACAGCCTAGACTCCACCCCTACACTCTTCATCCTCAAATTAACACCAGATTACGTGACTGCTATAGAAGCATAAATTAAATTGTTTTGGGAAAAGAGGCAAATTTTTGTACACTTAAAAATGAAAAGTGACTAACTTCAGCAGTCACACACCAGCTCTGAAGATGTAGATGCTGTTTGAAAACTCATATTCTAGCTTAGAGTATTTCAGTTTTGCAATCTTGAGTCTAACTTTGAAAACAAGCTCCAGTTTTGAGACTCTTCAGCATCTGAATGCTTTCAGACTTAACAACAATCACAAACAATCCCACTGGGTGTGTGACTAGTAAACTACAAGCAATAGAAATACATTCTTAATAAAACTCAAAGTATATCAACAAAAAGAAAGAAATTCCAAAAGTTAGAGCATGCCCAAGGAACTCTAGGAGATGGATTTAAGCTTAACAGATTCAAGCAAATATGTGAACATTCTGGGTTCCCAGTTCTCTGTGTTTGCTAGAACCCAAATGTCTTCAAATCCCATGGTTGCAACCAAAATGCCAATGAGCCAGAACACCTAGTCTCTGCATGAAATTAAAAACAAAGAAGTTTACTATAGGATAAAACAACTCACATCATTGGGAAGCATCGGTTAATAGGATCTCATCACACTCATCAGAGGCCATTCAGAGCTTACATACTGAAATACCTATACAAGCTTTTCTGCATGGCTAACTAAAAATGTTTTCTGATTGACTATTTTAATTAATTAATTTCCCCCAATACTTTTACTGATATCAAATTTACGTCTCATTCACTTCCATAATTAAGTTGCTTTAAAAGAGTTGCTTTTAACAAGCTATCTTTTCACATACTTTGGACATTCATCATCACAAACAGTTCTAGTGTACCTCCCTTCTCCTGCTTTCATTATTTGCTCTCAAATCCCCTTATCCTCCCTTGCATCTCTGAGAAACTATTGTATCAGTTTTTATCCCCATGCATCCACTCCTTCTGTGTTTCATAAACTGAGAACCATAACAGAAACAATAAAAGCCCCCCAAAAGCAAAGCAGGAAAATATTAAAATTAAACAAATAAAAGTGAAGAGAAAGAAAGGATCGCCCACAACATTAAAATAAGTCACATAGAAAATTTCTGTCATTAGTACAAGTGAAAAATATTTAAACCTGGAGCAAATTCAAGTTTGGTCAGAAGGGAGGCCAATTGACCAGTTATCATATTATACCATTGTTCCCTTCACCATAATCAAGTTTGCAATGATTTCTGTCTGACAGCAAACCTATTCATGTCCCTTGACTGTGGTCAGAGGAAATCTTCCAGAGGCTTACTCTGACTTGGCACTCTGCAGATGATTTTGAGCTCCCATTTCCTTCACAGCCTTCTACAATTTGGAAGTTCATGATATCGTTCCCTTCAGCATATTTCCATTTTGTTATTGGTCATCTTCAGATCACACAGACTCGTGTGCTTCTTCCAGGCAGACTTTCTTAGTGTCTCTTTTAGGTGGCTGCTTGCTAGAATATAATACCTCAGCCACTATCTGATTGGCTACTTTTTTTTCAAAACCATTTTAATGGGAGCTAATACAGATAGCATATCATTCCATGTTCAATTACATCAAGTAGTATCGTACAATTGCATCCACAGTCAGTTTCAAAATATTTTCTTACTTCCTTAACTCCTTGATATCAGCTTTTTACTCACTACCCTCCCAGAGGAAACCCCTCCCCCCCTCACACACACACCAAGAATCCTTATTCTACTTGTTGGCTCTATGGGTTCTTCAATCCTTGGTTTCATATGCTGAGAAACAGAAAAGCATGGCATAAGATAAAAATCCGAAAGAATGACCCAGAATGACAAACTATATCAGAGATAAACACCAATGTGGAAAACAAAGAAAGAGAACACACAGAAAATGTTGAAAACCAGATCAGTTCAACTTGCATCAGAGCAGGGATCAAGCAACAAATTTGAACCGTTCAGGGCAGGTTGATCATTTTGAGCTCCTATCGTCATCTCTCCAACACTCTCTGTTTGGTAACTAGTTTATCCTCATCTGTCAATTATGGATAGAGGAAAATCACTTTTAATAACTCATTATGCACATGGTAAGGTTTGGCCTTACTTGTGTCAGGAGAGCATGCCCAGCAAAGTTCTCTAGATTTTCGTGTAAGCATCTTTCAGCATACTAACTACTCTTGCTACTTTGAAAACTAATGTGCCTGACACAAACCATCGTATTTTCAATCTCTCCATAGGCGTTCAAAAGGTGGATGGTGAATAAGGCAGATCACAGAGAACTATACCTTCAACGTTTGGAGTTGGTGAAGGATTTTAAATAAACCAGTCCTCTCCGAATGGACAAATCTACCACAAAGGTCGAGAGAGTTCTTATTAAAGACGGCAAGATCTCTTCTCACATACTTTGAACATGCTACCAGGAGGGACCACTGCCTTGAAAAGGATATCATGCTTGGTAAAGTAGAGCGTCAACAAAAAAGAGAAGGCCCTGCTGAGATTGATTGATATAGTTGCTGCAATAATCATAGTGATTGTGAGGCTGGCGCAGGAGTGGTCAGTATTTCACTCTGTTCTCCACAGGGTTTTTATGAGTTAGAACTGCCTTGACAACACCTAACAACAACAACAACAACAACAGAATAACAATAAGAGTTCATTTAGTTTCAACTGTGATCTTCTTAGGGCAACTTGCCTGTACCTGGTCTGACCAGGACTTGTGCAACAACAACCACATTATTGGTTATGTTAGTCCAGGTAGACTAGAGAAACAAATCCAGGGAGACTCATATGCATATAGGAAAAAGCCTTTTTTACAAGAGTAATTGGATATTGAGAAGGCATTCAAGCCCAGTCCAGATCAAGTCCATAAGTCCAGTATTAGCCCACATGTCTGATGCCAATCTATTAAGTACTCTTCAGAGCCATGAAACACATGCAGTGATACTGAATGTAGAAAGATCACAGACCAGTGGGTGCAAAGGTAGTGTCCGTAGAAGCATCTCAGTGCTGGCAGGGGTCTCCTTGTGGCTCCTCCAATGCCCAGGGCTACATCAGGTCCATGTGGCTTCTTCTCAGGGATGTCTTGCAGTAAATGAGCAAAGACAGTGTGTCTCCTGTCTCCAAGGAGGAAATCTACTGGCATTCTCAGAATTCTCAGGAGAAGGCCATACGCACACAGAGGCCTCGTTGCTTATATCTAGATTGACAAGCCCGACTCCAGCCCTTCACTTGTAGTCCTCTCAAATTGACACCAGATTATTTAACTACCACATTGGTGTAATGGCCAGTAAGCAATGGGAAAATAACATAATACGGAATCTAAATGGATTCTGAACTTATGTCAAGACTCAAAATGGAGTGAGAGCTCCCAATTTAGACCACAAAATTCTTCATAATAAGTGATTTAGATTTCAAGCCCTTATACAAGTGAAACCTATAAATCTATATTTTGCATCATAAATGCTGCCTAATGATGGTAGAAAATTGGGATATTCTATAAGCATAAACAAAAGACTACCCAGAATCCCACTCTCAGGAATAAGTAATTCTTGCATTTTAATATAGGATATTCCAGAAACTCTGTGTGTAAAAACATGAATATATAAGCATCATGTGCTCAGCAAAATTCATGAGTTTTATTCAAAGATTAAATGAAGAAAGGCTAAGTAGGAGATATATATGTAATGGGTGGTTTATTTATTTGAAATTAAATATGTAATGGGTAGTTTATTTCTCTTTTCCAATTTTAAAGGTCTTCTTAGCAGTGATATGTGAAATTATTTTCTAAGCAATTAAAGAGAGGTGACTGCCTTTAAAATTACACTGGGCTCATCCGTAAGCAACAAATCTAGGTGAGGTACTTTTGCTAACTTCTTCGGTATAGGATCATGGTCCTCTATTGTTTCTGTCTAGTGTTTGGAATCTATAGAATATGAAATGCAATTAAAATATGTAAACATTATTCTTTTCTAAACATGGAAGACCCCTGCTCTGCTTTCTCATCATTGGTGACTGTGACATTCATAAATGTTCATCATAAATGCTTTATCCAGTTTGCTTGAGAAGGATGTTCAGTGCTGACACCAGACCCCAAGGTTTGAAGTCTCGCTTCAGGCCTTGAAACTAAACCCACTAAAGTTACTCTAGTATAAGATTCCTTAAAATCTATCAGTTTATTTATCCATCAGTTTTAGATATTTGGAAAAGCATTGCTAATACGGCAAGTTTTTTTAGAAACTCAGTACACTTAACAATATGGCCCTGTTACTCTGCTATGAAAAACAGAATCACTTGGAATGTCAAGAAATAATCCCAACAAGAAACTAAGTTTTTAATTTCATCAGGGAATTTCTAATTAATGATGTTTGAATGGGTTTTAAGTTCCCCAACCACATTCCCACTGTCTTTACTTACCACTCGGGGAAGGCTTAAGCCTTAGGGCATCTTTGAGATGAATACTAGTAGCCACATTTCTGCTGGATGGAACGGCACCAGTAATGCAATTATAGCAGAGAAGAAATCATGCATTCCCAGGGTACTCACTCAAACCCCATTACAAGGTCCCATCTATGTTTCTTTGTTTCATTAGGTCGAAGAACAAAAGCAAGTGGCTATTGCAAAGTATAAAAAAAGGTCTTCTTAGCAGTGATATGTGAAACTATTTTCTAAGCAATTATTCCAACATCAGTGAAGAGAGGTGACTGTCTTTAAAATTACACTGGGCTCATCCATAAGCAACAAATCTAGGTGAGGTACTTTTGGTTCACTCAGATTCCGTTGGAGGTGTGTGTGTGCAAGAGATCATTTCTAGATAAGAGTCTTAGTGTCCTAGGGGAGCTGATTCCACTCAGCCATGCACAGGTCAATTTATTCCCTGTGTGATTAGATTTCTAGCTTGTCTGCCTAGATGTTCTGAATCCTCTCACTGTATTGGTACACATGGGTATTTTCTTAAATTATGTGGAGACTATTAAAAAGCGGCTATCATGAACCATCTGAAAAGGAGGGGAGAAGGTAAAAAGGGGAGGACATAGGTAGCGGAGGAACAGGATACTAACCCATATACAGGTGAAGATATTCTTCGTTTCTCCATAGGAAAGCAAGGAAGGGATCAGACCTCAACCTGGGGTGCCAAGCTTTGAAGGCAACATACTGGCACGGAGCAGTGAACTAACAGAAAGGTTTTCTGACCAGACCACATGAAAGCAAACTAAGAGGGAAAGAGAAAGAAAGACAGACAGACAGAGAGAGAGAGAGAGAGAGAGAGAGAGAACGAGTGGACTGTATCCTGACCCAACACACCTCAAGTATAACATTCTTGCTTAGAGCAGCCAATGCACAGAAAGGACGGAGGGCTGACCCCACCATCAGACACAACACCCCCCTCACCAACCTACAGTGCTAAAGGAGACAGCACTGGAGACACAGTGTGGGTATTGTGTCTGGCCTGATGCTTTCACATGAGACAATGAGAGAGATACATAAAGGGAGCACATAAAAGCAACAATGGGGAGAAAAGCAATGAAGTCCCCCCAAAATCCTGAAAACAGACTTCAGAATTGGACATGGCGTGGCATTTCACTAGATCTTACTGGAAAGCAATCAGAATGGTCAGCAGACAGACATGGAACGATTTATAGGCTTTTCTTCTTATGCTTATTCATATAAGATGGCAAGACAACCAATCCCAAGGAGAAAGCAATGGGGCCAACAGTTTCAGTGTACATGGAAGAGGATAAGGTGGGAGAAAGGGGGTGGTAGGAGCCAACAAACCCAGGGACAAAGGAACAATAAGATATCTTAAATTGATGGTGAGAAGGTCATTGAATGCCTGATAGGGTTTGATCAAGTGCAATGTAACCAAGACACAGTATTGAGAGTGGAATGAAGGTTGAACATGGCAGTGGGACAGGAGGAAAGTAAAAAGAAATAGAGGATTATGTAATTGCTACAACAATATATGTACAAATATGCTTGATATAATTGATGTATGTATTATTCTGAGGGTTGTAGGAGCCCCGATAAAATGATCTTTTAATAAAAGAAAAGAAATAGGAAAGAACTAGCAGGAAAAAGATATTCATAGAGGTATAAATATAGATATGCACCTGTGTAAATATATAAATAGGGATGTAAGTCTATGTATATATATTTAAATGTTCAATATTAAGGTAGCAGATGGCATTGAGTCTCTACTCAAATACTTCCAGAAAAACCCTTTGCTCTAATAATCTGGCGGGTTAGTCTGGGTAGACTAGAGAAACAAAATCATAAGCACACATATGTATATAAGGGAGAGGTTTATATACAAGAGGAACGGAACATTGAGAAAGCATCCCAACCCAATTCAGTCCAATCCCACCCATCTGATATTAGCCCATATGTCTAATACTAGTCTATAAAGTCTTCTTCAGGGCTGAGCCCTGGTGGCGTAGTGGTTGTGCGTGGGACTGCGACCCACTGGGATGGAGGTTCAATTCCAGCTCCACGGAGCAAAGGCTGGGCCTTCTACTCCCACCACCAGAAGGCAGTGATGCCCCCTCCCCCCCAAAAAATCTTCTTCAGATTCACAAGGCACATGCAATGGCGCTGGGACAAGCACCAGCCAATGGGTGCAGATGCTTGCGTATCCATGCTAGTAGAAGCATCTCAGCCCTGCCAGGGACCTCTCTGTGGCATCTCCAGTTTCTCAGCACTGTCAGGAGTCTCTATGTGGCTTTCCCACTTCAGAAGTCTGGTTCCATCAGGGTAAACTCATGTGGCTTCTCCTCCAACTCCTCCAGTTTCCAGGGCTCAGGATCTGTCACCATGCTGCTATGACGTCTTATCAATAGAGCTTCTCCTAGGGATTGAGTTGTAACTGTCTCACCTCCAACTGGGAAATACCGTGAGATTTCCCAGAATTCTGAGGAGAAAGTCATGCCGACACAGAGGTCTCACTGGCTATCTCCGGATTGACAGGATAGACTGTACTCCTACACTCTCAATCCTGAAATTAATCCAAGAGTACATGACTGCCACACCTGGCATTATGTGATTCTCACCTTCCTGACACAATTACTGAAGTCAAAATGGATGCATAAGCAAATGTGGTGAAGAAAGCTGATGATGACTGGCTATTGAAAGATATAGCATTTGGGGTCTAAATGCTTGAAGTTAAACAAGAGGCCATCTATCAGAGAAACAAGCCCACATGGAAGAAGCAGACCAGCCTGTGTGATCATGAAGTATTGATGGGAGAAGCTATCAGACATCAGAAGATCTAAAATAAATAAATTGAAGTAAGTGATGGGGGTTCGTCCAAAGTCCATCTGCAAACAATTGGACATCCTCTCCTAGAAGTGTCAAAAGGAAGGATGAGCCAGACAGGGTGCAGTATAGCACCTATGGAACACACAACATTCCTCTAGTTCTTTAATACTTCCTCTCCCCCACTTCCTGACCCCAATCCCACCTTACAAATCCAGCTAGACTGGAACATGTGCACTGGTAGAGATAAGAGCTCTTGACACATGGAATCCAGGGCCAATAAACCCTCAGCAACAGTGATTGAAATAGTGATACTGTGAGGGTAGGGCAAAGGTGGAGGAGAATGGGGAGAAACAGGGAACCACCTACATCGATCAACATAGTGCCCCTGCCCCCAGTGGGGAGAAACAACAGAAACACGGGTGAAGGGAGACAGTTGATTGCATAAGATATGGAAATAATCATAATTTATAATTTATCAGGAGTCCATGAGGGTGGGGGAGGGAGGGAGAAAAGAGGAGCTAATACCAAGGGCTCAAGCAGAAAGAAAATATTTTGAAGATGATGATGGCAACATATGTACAAATGTGTTTGATACTATTGATGTATGGGTTGGTATAAGAGCTGTAAGATTTCCCCAATAAAATGATTTATTAAAATGAAAAGAGAGTGTTATAGAGATTAAATTGGATAAAAGTATATGGTTTTTCAAAGGGTTACAGACCATATACATATGTCTGCATACTTTCCCCTGGTCTAAATATTTCCATGGAGCCCTGGTCGCACAGTGGTTACACCTTGCTCTGTGAGATCAACAGTTTGAAATCATTAGCCACTCTGTGGGGGAAAAACCGCACTTGGTACACCCATAAAGAGTTACAGTCTCAGAAGCAGTTCCACCGGCCCTAGAGGACCACTGTGCATTGACATGAACCTGATGGTGGTGAGTGTGAATTTTTTACTTTAAACATCTCTATAGAAGTGCATTTTTGGAAATTACCACATTTGTTACTTGCAGCATCCAACATTTCTGGTACAGAGAATCAAGTTTTGTGACTCTGTATGATGTCTATTTATTGCAATGGTTTTCAGAAATTTTACATTCCAAGTTAACATTGATCATTTATATAATAGGCCCTATATGATATTTTATAAGTAGTTCTATTTGACAAATGAGAGGCTGATAAGTTCTGATGGCTTCATAAAAACTGGATGACAGTGATCCAGAATATAGAGAGATTAGTGAAATGACACTAGGACCTGGATTTCAGTGGGCAATTGCAAGTATCACTACTGCTATTCCTGTGAAATTATAAAGACAGAATGAAAATATAAACAACTCTAAACTGTGAATGGAAAACTCCCACAATTTACCCATATTATATATTCATGTGTATTTGTGTTCTATTTAAAGCAAAATGCATGTGTAGAATATTTATTGGTATAGTGGTAACAACGAAAAAACTATTCAGAACCTGTGAGATCTGCTACTATCCAATTTTCAGATGCTGTGCTTAAAAGATGATATTAGAGTTTACCAAAGATTGTTTGTCTTCAACACTTACAGACCAAAGAAAGCCAAACAAGACCCCAAGCCATGTAGTTCAATTAGAAAGCTAAGTGGTTATGTTTGCTTAACAGGTCTTTTGGTGGTTCAGAAAATTTAGTTTGGGAAAATTTCCAAGTAGCAGACTTGTAATTTAAACAGTGGCCAAAAAAGACTGGCTAGGTGCAATGTCTATGTATGAATATCATAATATGTTTTCTTTTGATAATTTAGAACAAATTGGTTAATTTACTGTTTGCATAACCCATTTAATTTTATTGACCCTTAGTTTCCTCATTTGAGGAGATTGGTCTTCTGATACTTACCAGCAATGTTATAGAAATCTTTTTTTTTTTTTTAGAAATCATTATTAAATATCTAAAAAAATTCAGAAAAACACATCATAATAGTCACATCTAGACACTTAGAGGAAAAGCTTATTTCTAGATGAAGTCTTAGTGTCCTTGGCAGCAAATGTTCTTATGTGGCAGAATGGATGCCTCAGAAATCAAATACATGCTCACACATACATAGAAAGAACAATAGCAAATTTTGTGCACTATGTGCTAGACATATTATTAAGCACTATTATTTTAATAGTTTTATTTAGATATAATTCATATAGTTTACAATTCACCCATTGTAGTGTATGAGTCAAGATTTTTGGCATATTGAAAGATAGGTACAACCATTATCATAATCAATTTTCAACTACTCTTCATCTCAAAAAGCAGTTAGCTATGTTCCAGCTATCAACCCCTAATCTCTAGCCTCCAAAGAAACCACTGATCCATGGTTTTCCAATTCTGAGCATTCACATTAATGAAATTATACAGTATATGGCTTTTGAAATTAGTTTTTTTCACTAGACATACTATCTCCAGCTTGGAGTGTATAGCCAGCACTGCATCCCTTTTTATGGCAAAAAGAAAACAAGGAAACCCATTGCATGCATATACCTATCATATGTTGATTTCACACTTGTCTGTTGGAACTGGATTCACTTCATCTTTGGGCTATTATCAATAATGCTGTTATGAACACTTTGTTGCTATTAGCTGGCATCAAGTTGGCTCTGACCACAGTTACTCTACGAACAACAGAAAGAACACTACAAGGTCACAAGCCATCATCACAATTACTCTTATGCCTGAGCCCATCGATGCATCCCCTGGGTCATTCCATCTCCTCAAGGGCCTTCTTCTTGCCGCCCCTCCATTTTACCAAACATGATGTCCTCCTGACACTGAACCCATATGAACACTTAAGCATAGGATTTTATGTGTGCACACATTTTTACTTACTTAGCAGTAGAATTGTGGGTAGCATGGAAACTGTTCAATTTTCGAGAGAGTGACAGGCAGTTTTTCCAAAGTAACTGTACCATAGTAAATTCCCACCAATAGGGAAATTTCCTGCCATTGAGTCGATTCCAACTCACATCCACACTGTAACTACTCCACAAGGGACTGAGGCTGTAAGTGTTTCAGGAAGTAGACTTCTCTTCCATCTCTTGTGGAGTGGTGGGTTCGAGTCGCCGATTCACCAGTTAGTAGCACAGCACTTAATCCAGCGCATCGCCTGGGTTTTTCAATATACATCTTTAACTGATTTTTGAATATAGCCATCCGAATGTGATTTTTATTTGCATTTAAAAGGTAAGCATCTTTTCATGCATTTATTGTGCATTTGTGTATATTCTTTAGAGAAATAACTATTCAGATTTTGGGGGACTCATCTTGGAAATGGGTTATTTGTCATCTGATTATTGGGTAGTATGAATTCTGTACATATTCTAGATCCTACAGTAATCTAGATTATATATCAGATATAGGGCTTGGAAGTATTTTCTCCCATTCTGTAGACTCAGTTTACTTTCTTGCTGGTTTTGTTTGGAGGATAAAAGAGAAAAATTAAAGTCATTTAAAAAATTTAAATTATTTTATTAGAGGTTTTTACAGATATTGCAAGAATCCACAAATCAATTATATCAAGCAACTTGTACATATGTTGCCATCATCATTTCCAAAACATTCTTCCTATGTGAGCCCTTTGATATCAGCTCCTTTCATCCCCAACCTCCTCCCCTCCTGAACCCCTATTAAATGATATATTGTTATTATTTTTTCATATCTCACACTGTCTACTGTATCCCTTCACCTACATTTCTGTTATCTGTCCAACTGGTGGGGAAGGTTATGCACCCATTGTGCTATCAGTTTCCCTTTTTCTTCTTCCCCGATCACCATTCCTGTACCCCGATGCTATCACTACTCCTGCAACTGTTTCTGAGAGGATTATTTGTCCTGGCATCCACGTGTCATCAACAGTGAGTTACAAATGCACGTAGTCTGGTCTAGCAGGATTTGTGAGGTGCAACTGGGTTATGATAGTTGGGGGAGGAAGCATTCAAGAACTAGAGAACAGTGTGTGTTTCATTGGAGACATGTGACCCCTGCATGAAATCACCCCTTCCATGTGACCTTTCTGTGAGAGAATGTCCAACTGTCTACAGATGGGCTCTGGATCTCCATTCCGAACCCTTTCTTCACATCGATATGATTGTTTGTTTTTGATCTTCCCATACCCGATTCCGCCAACACCTCATGATCACACAGGCTGGTGTGCGTCTTCCATGTGGGTATTGTTGTTTCCCTGCTAGATGACTAGTTTTTAAACTTCAAGACTTAAAGAGTAATTTTGTCTCTAGGAATTTCTTCTCTCTTTTCACTATTACTTCGGCATGAAATAGCTGTCATCGATGGTAAGTTTGAGAAACATGTTTTGGTTTGAAGCTTACACAATTTCAAATAGCAATCTTGCTATGGTATACCTAGCTGCCAAATGGCTTTTTAATTTTCCTTCTCCCTTTGGAAAGATATTACTTAGAGTACCAGGTGGTCAGATCTTGAATTTGTTAAAAGTTTGACAACTTTCATTTTGATAATTATGTTGAAATGACAGCCTAAATGATTTAAGAAGTCAAGGCATTAAGCAACATAGACATCATTAAAGAGGAAAAACAAATTATTATTTAATTAGATAATACCCTTGCTATTGTTAATTTTCAAATTCCTTAGAAGTAGGCTCCCTGCTGTTTGTAGTTTCTGGCTGTCTTTTTCCCCCTCATTATTTATTCCTTTTTACCCCTCTCTCTGATAATCAACCCTACTGCATACATTTGAAAACCTAGTTTGATTGCACATTCCCTTTTGGATTTCAGGGTGACTAGTAGACCCAGGAGAAGAAAGTTAGTAGCCACAGTTAAGGGCATACCTTGTAAATACTGCAGCATCATCTCATATACACTTTATGCAACTATTACACTTCAGGGTTAGCGTTCATTGAGAATTTCCATAAATCTGATGAATAATGTGCCAAATGATATTAGTGAGGGCTTTGAATGATCACGGTCAAGTGAAAATATCTTATGCTAATTTCCCAATATAGGCTTGAGGCAGTAGTTAATACCTCTTTGTAAAGAGCTACAGCCATACACAGAGAGGGAACACAAGTTCTTGTTCTGTAACTAGAAAGATGAAATGGGTGGTGCTTTCACTAGAGAAAAATATAGTTGCTGGAATTTGCAAAATTCTGCTGTATGTTTGAATCTGTCTCTTACGTAGTCTAAATTGTTTGTTAACTATTACCCTAAATGCTACCCTGGAACAAATTGTTTTCTTAAATTCATTTTATAGACTACATTAATACATTTAAATGCCAACTCACTCTTTAAGATATTTTGTTGCAAAATAGAAGCCCAAGAAGGACAAAGGAGCATTAGCAAATGGAAGCCATTTATAGATTTAATCTCTAATCCATGCCCACATTTTTTTCCTAAGGCTTGACCTGGACCAACTCAATTCAGAAAAGTGCATTTTAAATTGTTCATCTTGGAATCAATACAAAAACACTGGGGTGTACTTCTATTTGAAAATAAAGCGACATTATTATTTTAAGGTAGTCGTAAGAGGATGATTCAAGAAAACAGACCTGTCAGGTATCCCTGGCTCTCTGCTCACCCCCGTACCACTGAGGACACAAAGTAATTTTTTTTCTTAATTGAATAGGTCCCAAATTCCCAGGTGCAAGTACAGTTTTGAAAAGTGCTGTTATTCAAAATGCGTTTGCAGCTAATTATTCAGTTTGTTCTTAGTCTAGAAGCCCTGCTAAAACCTGCTCACTTGGAGCGACCTGCCTAATATTTGAAAGACATAGCTTCCGGCATCGCAGCAGCACATAAGCCAGCGAAGTGTGGCAGACTGACAAACAAGTGACTGACATGTACGTGCTTCGGACGTGCTCTCAATGATGGTCTCCCATATAACAATTGTGAGGTTGTACATTGGATTGTTATGAGTTGGAGCACCTAGCAACAACAACAACAACAAGTACACTATTTTTAAAATAGAGGAAACTAAAGCATATATTATTGATTACTAGGGGTTGTTTGTTAATATGAAAGAAAATCCAATTCAATTTAAAGCATTTATTGAGCAACTATCATTTACATGATATCTTGGATTATAGATGCTGGGGAGAACCTCAAAAATAGTTAGATGATTTCTCTAGAAATTTTGTTAACTGTCTTTGTGGAGAGAAGATCTGCATAGGAAACAAACAGAAGACAAAAGAAAAGGAGACATAAGTGGATGCTTCACCCAATTAATATGGCCCTTTAGGTCCAATCCCTTTTGTGACATATTGTGAATCCATATAGTATTATACAAACACTCCTTGCCAAGACACACATGGGCATTTAGCAGTGAATGAGGAGACCCCCCCCATGATTTGATGTGACCCAGTTTTGCCCACTATCATTGTGTTGATTCAAACTCATAATGACCTTACAGGACAGCAGAGTACTACTCCTTAGGATTTCTGAGACTATACATCTTTCTTAGGAATAGACAGCCTTATCTTTCTTTCAAGGGGCAGTTGCTCTATTGACTTAACCTTGAGGTTAGCAGCCCTGCACTTAGTTAACCCATTGTATAACCAAGGTTATGAATACAGAGTAGGAGCTCTCATAAAGAATTTGAGTTTTTAACGCAATCTGGTGGCAGAACCTTTATACATGGACTGGAGTTAGGAGGAAAAACAACTATAAGAGAATGCTGAATGTGATGTTTTAGTGGAGGTATATGCTACTGAACATCAAGGTTCAATGAGAAGAGACAGGACAAAGAGAGAAGTTGGTGACTATGTAGATCCTGAGAAGAAGACATAAATGGATGATTCTGAGCCCTTGTTCCTAGGAGAGTGATAAGGCCAGGTTGAGAGGGATAAGTGGGATCTCATGGTGTTTGGGGGGAAAAAAGCAAATACAGATATGAAAAGAATGAATTTCATTTCATGGTGGAATTCAGCAATTTCTGTCAGCAAAAAAACAAACCCACTGCCACTATGTTTACAAAAAACAGTGTTTTCCAAAAAACACTATGTTTTTGTTACTATGTGACAAAAAGAAATGAGTTGCTATGACACACAACACACACACACACACACACATAAGGAAGAACCCTAAATTCATATCCCTAAATGTCAGAAGCTAGTCTGAAAAGCTACATGATTCTAACTTGATGATATTCTGGAAAAGATAAATTTATATAAATAGTGAAAAGATCAGAGATTATCAAGGTCTCAGAGAGAGTGAGTGAAAGAACAGCAGAGCACATAAGCTTTTTAGGGCAGTGTACTGTCATAGTGGACACACGATATGTCAAAAACGCACAAAACTGAAGAACATAGGAATGAACCCTAATATAAAGTATGTTGTCTTTGGGAAGCGCCCTTGAGTTCTTTTTTTTTTGGGGGGGGAGGGTCATCACTGCTCTCCGGTGGTGGGTGTAGGAGGCCCAGCCCCACTGCTGGAAATGAACCTCCGTCCCAGTGGGCCGCAGTCCTGCGCACAACCACTACGCCACCGGGGCTCAGCCCTGCGCCCTTGAGTTCTTACCAACTCACAGTGACCCTGTGTACAATAGAAGGAAACTCTACTTGGTCCTAGGCAGTAGTCACCCCTGGTGGCATGTTGGGCTCAGTTGTTGCAGCCACCATGTCCATCCATCTCATTGAGCATCTTCCTCTTTCGTGCTGACCCTATACTTTATCAAGCATGATGAAGGACTGAGTTTTCCTGATGCCATACCTAAAGTAAGTGAGAGGAAGTAGAATGTAGACTATGGACTTTAAATAAGTATAATATATCAATATTGTTTCATCAGTTGCAACAATCAATGTAAGTGGCAGTCATGTGCTTAAGTTAATTTTATGATTGAAATATAGGGGTGGAGTCTAGCCTGTTAATGTGGAGATAGCCATTGAATAGCCAATGAGGCCTCTATGTGGGCATAGCTTTCTCCTGAGACTTCTGGGAAATCTTGTGATATTTCCCTCAGGAAGATGAGAAGCTATCTTCCCCAGTTGTTCAGAGTTAGTTTCAGAAGCGATGAGTCATGGAAAAGACAAGATAGCAGCGTTTGAGAAGCTGGAGGAGCTGGCAGAGAGACCACATGGCTTTGCCCTGATGGAGCCAGACCTCAGAAGCTGGGGCGGCCACATGGAGACCTCTGCCAGCGATGAGTTGCTGTTGATGGACCCTGAGCCCTGGAAACAAGGAGCCATGTGGAGACCCCTGCCAGCGCCGGGATTCTGCACCCACTGACCTGTGGCTTCATGAGTCGGAAGGAGACTTTATAGACTGATTTCGGGCATATGGGTTAATATTGGACTTAAGGCTTTGAACTGGACTGAGCTCAATGTCCTGTTCCTCTTGTATATAAACCTCTTCCCTATGTCTATATGCGTGTCTATGAAATTTGTTCCTCTAGCCTACCCGGACTAACACAATGTATTTCATAATGAAAAATGCTATTACTAGGAGAAGTTATCAGGAAGAAATAGTATATGGTGGGAACTCTTTAATTCCTCTAATTTTTTTTTCTGTATCAATAAAACTGCTCTAGAGAATAAAATCTATTTCAATAAAGGAGGTCTCAGATCTCATTACACAGATGTTCATTGAAGCTGTGAGAAGAAAAAAAGAATTGAGAACTGGGTGTTCTTCAGTATGATTGTACCTGGGAATCATCTACTTGGACAGTTTTCAGAACACAGATGCTTGAGATGCACCCCTAAATGATCCTGACTTAACTGCTTGGTGGTGTTGGGTTGGTCTTTGGAGTTAAAACAAAACAAACAAAACCATAGCAGTTATAATGAGAAAATACCATAAGATACAGAACTCAGCCCCTGACAAGATTGAAGCTGATGAAAGTATCTGTTGAAAGTCTGTCTTCTGGTTGCTAAGCTACTAAGTTGGATATTTTGCAAATCTTATCTTGTATTGCCCTTACAGCACTTCTCTGGGAGCTTTCTGAAGCTCTCCAGGCTGAGGTTCAGAAATATGGTACAATACGTCCCTGGTTTTCCAGGCAATAAGCTCAAACCAGGTCTGCCAGACTTCCATAGAAGAGATAAAGAGAAAACACTAGAACTTGCGAGAATGTGGACATTTCGATGACATGTCTTATCCATCTGTGCTCCCTAAAGCATTCTGCATTATAAGGCATCTAGATAAGGGCTTTAGTTGATGTCTTCTAAAAGAATAAGCATGATTTTTGGAAAACATTCTCATGGTGACCCAGGTGTGTCATAGTAGATCTATATTCCATAAGGTTTTCAGTGGCTTATTTTTGTAAGTAAGTTCTCTGAGTGGACTCAAATTTCCAACCTTTGGTTTGAAGAAAATTAGCCATTGAGAACCTTATAGAATACATGTTTAACTTGACACATTTAGTTTGCTGTGAGTTGGAATCAAGTAGATGACAATTTATTTCTCTGGAAATATATAAAAACAAACACAAAATAGAACCAATCATTTCCATCATAGACTCTACATGCAGAGGTCCTCAAATTATAGCCTGCAGGCTGCATGCAACCTGCCAAGGCCCTTCATCCAACCTGCCTGTGTTTTTGTCACCACTGCTGAGGAATTAGAGTTTCCATAAACTATTTCTCTGATAGTTTTTCCTATTAATAGTGTTTTTCATTATGAAATACATTGATTGTGGCAACTGATGAAACAATATTGTTATATTATGCTTAACTAAAGTCCACAGTCTACCATCTACTTCCTCTCACTTACTTTAGGTGTGGTATCAGGAAAGTTCAGTATACACTTCACAATATCACAGGGATCCTCAAACTTTTTAAACAGGGGACCAGTTCACTGCAACTCAGACCCTTGGAGGACTGGACTATAGTTGTTGTTTTTTTAACTATAGGGCTGAGCCACGGTGGGGTAGTGGTTGTGCGAAGAACTGTGGCCCACTGGGTTGGAGGTTCAAATACAGCAGCAAGGCTGGGCCTCCTACTCCCACCATCAGAGGGCAGTGATGTCCTGCGGCACCCCCCCCCTCCAAAATAGACTATGAACAAGTTCACTGTGGGCCCTGTGACAAGATACAGTAGAATGACTGCTTATGCTTTTAGAGATTTCACTAAATCTTTATGGAAGTAGACTGCCTCATTTTTCTCTGCAAAGCTGCTTAGTGGATTTGAACTGTTCATCTTGCAGTTAGTAAGCAGTCTGATGCCAAACCCTGGAGAAGTCTATTCTTAGGGAAAAGCTTCATGAAGAACAGGCCATTCATGATATTGTAGAGTATAGTCAAGATATATTTTGATTTGATGCTGATAAAAATACAGTTTCAGGATATACTGGAGCAGGGTCTGGCTTCTTTCAACGTCTGGGTGTTTCATAGCTACTGAAAAGTGAAGGCTTCCTCAGACAATGTAAAGTTAGTATAGCATTACCAAGCAACAGGCACTTATTGCTTGCTTATAGGATTCTGAACAATATTTGATTTTCTTTATGATAATGATTTTGCTTGAAGAACATAACTTTACAACCTGCTGCAGGTAAAGGAATATGGCAATTTTTCAATTTTAGCCAATTAAACCAAAGTCACTGGCATCAAGTCAGTGGTCACTCAGAGCGCCCGCCTGTGATTTTCTGAGATGATAACTGTTTATGGAAGTAGAAATCCCCGTCTTTTTCTCGAGGAGCTGCTGGTGTTTCAGAACTGCCAGTCATGTAGATCACAGTCCATGCATGACCACTGCACCACTGGGCCTCATATAATGTGAGCAAAGATGTCATCAAAATTGATATCTAGGTTTTCTTCAGGGTTTTAAAAAATTATATCTGGAATGTAAGTTTCTAGTACGAGGACTTAGATAAATGGTCCTGGGTGAGCTTTTGCTATTCTGAATTCTATTCATTTGACCTGTTATTCAAAAATGTTTTGAAATAAGGTTGAGTTATAAACAGTTGTGGTCTGACTACTGTCAATAGCAAAATAAATCAACGAGGACAAAGAGTCTTACTGTTCAGTTCATGAAATCATAATCCATCTCTTTTGTTCTCCACTCGTTCCCTAAATAATGATGGAACAAACAATTGTGTTGTTGCTCAGGAGTCCATTTGATTCCAAACAATAGTGACACTATGTTTGCCAGAATGAAATGCTACCTGGCCTATGACATTTTCAGTTGACATCAATTTGGAGTTCATTGATAGACCATTGTGACAAACCACTTCATCTTGGGCCTTTCTATTGTTGGCTGCCCTTCTACTTTACCAAATATCAGGTCCAATTCTGAGACTAGTCTTTCCTGATAACATGCTCAAAGTATGCAAGACAGCTCTCCATATTCACTTCTAAGAAACATTTTGGCAGTACTGCCCAGACAGATCTGTTTGTTCATTTGCCTAGTCCATGGCACTTTCAATAATTCCCTACAGCAACATGAAAGTATTTGGTAGGG